>JAWWEO010018881.1:0-19592 GCA_035582975.1 Ormyrus labotus | reverse complement strand
CCCCCCCCCCCCCCCCCCCCCCCCCCCCCCCCCCCCCCCCCCCCCCCCCCCCCCCCCCCCCCCCCCCCCCCCCCTCCTCCATTCACGGTCGCCTTATGCTAATGAGGCCCTTTTCTCGCGCGAACGGCGCCGGCGCTAATCTAAATAGAGCGCCGAACCGCGAGGAGGACCCCGGGAATTATTGCCGGCCGATTTTTCGGGGCTCGGCGAGACAAATTGGACCGGATCGCCTTCTTGCGGTGCCGCTTCCATTGTCTCTCTTTCTCGCTCTCTCCCGCGAAATCGGCCGCGCCTCTTCACCGTCTTTTCTCTCTGCTCAGTTGCTTATTGATACATACACAAGTTTTTCCTCGACACTCGCCGGCAGAGAGTCACGAGCTCTCGTATCTCTACGTAGGATCGGCCGCCGATGAGGAATATATATATCCGCGGCGCTGACTTACGGGGTTAATCGTAATCGAAGCCGGCCGAGAGTCGAGGCCAGGGAGACCGGAGAAATAAGGTTATCAATTTACGCCTGGTGATTTTAATCGCCGACCAGGTATATATATATATATATATATATACGTTATACAGACATATCGCTTGGAAAAAAGACGGGGCCGCGTTGCGAAAGGAAGGCCTTTTCTATGAATCCCCGCACAACGGACAATAAAATTATAAACACGCGTACGACCGACTTGCGGCACCGAGAACCGCGGCGGGGATATATATCGAGGCGCGCACCGCGCGGTTTTATTTTTAAATAATGAATGGGTAATAAGTGGTGATTTATTTTATTGCTCGCTCGCTCGCGCGGGCTTCGAAAAAGCGCCGTTATCCGGCGCGCTCTTACATTCTTAGAAAATGCTTTATGAAGCATCCTGTCCACTTGTAAATTAAACTCCGCTTCGTTATTATAAAAATAGCGCGCGAGCCGCCCGACGCAGTTGGGGAAAAGGAAGGAGGAAATAAAAAAAAAGGTGGGCGCCTTGCTCTCGCGTTCGATGTGTTTATTGCATCCCATTCGAAAGTGCCGCCGCTTCCGTCGAGCGCTCGGCGGCTCCCCAACTTTTCCGCGCGGGCGTATATAATGAATTTCGAGCAATTTCGAGAAGTTCCGTAATGAAATAGTTGCCGGGCAGCGCCGAGTCGGAAAATAATTCAATAAGAAAACTCGGGCGATTAATCGCGCGACTCGGCTACAATGCCCGACTTCTACAGCCGGGGGCAATAAAAGAGACCCCGAAATTAGCCGGTCGCGCGACTCTTTTTCCACGCATACGCACACAGAGTGCACGGTGCTTTCCGAGAGAGAAAAGCTATCCGCCGCGTGTCCCGCGCAGGCCAGGTGTCGCGCACAATGGCATTCTGCCACTTAGCGCTCTCGTGGGTCAGTGTGCGGCGAAGGCAGAGAGAGGCGGCGGTGGTGGGGGGAGGCATCGGAAACCGGTCGTCGTCCCCCGCCCCCCGAGTCGTCGCTCTCTCGCCGAGGCTATACACACCGCCGTGTCGTCCGCCCCTGCAGGCCGCGCCGACAGAATTCCAGAGCCGGCTGTGATGCCCACGGCGGAAAATCGAGGAAAGGTGTCGTCGACAAAGACTCGAGCCAGCGCGGTGTGTATAGTCCCGGGCTCGTTTGTCAAAGCTTCCGGGGAGGAGAGCAACTTTTTAGCGCGGAAATCTTTCCCAGCGTCCGGAAAAAGCGGGCGGAGAGAGAGAGAGGCGCGGAACAGGCGATGCGCTCGCGAGAGAGAGGCGAGTGCATAAATCCGTGGCAGGAGAAGCGCCGTGAAATTTGGGGCAAACGCGTTAAACGCGGGGGAGGCGATCCTCCGGCTCTCCTCTGTTCTCTCTCGCTTGACTCGGCAGCGGCTCTCTCGTTTTCTCGATACCTCATCCCTCTCTCTCTCTCGCTTCCTCTCTCCGTGTCCCTCGCTTTTCTCTCTGTATCCCCATATTTGCCGGTACGCTGCGCAGCTCGCTTCTCTCTCTCTCGCTCGCTCGCACCTTCATTTTCTTTGTTCCCGCGGGCTTGTTGTTGCTGTTATTTACCTTTTCAGCCCCCCCGAGTTTCTCTTTAATTTCCGGGCGCTCTCTCTCGACGCGAGGGAAAATTCTTCGCTTGATTGTGGGCTTTAAAGAACAAATTGGATTTTCGCTTCATCTATTTTTATTACTCGCCCCGCGCGCGGCGAATGGAATAAAAGCAGAAGGGGCCGAGCATTAGCTCTAATTAAATCCGCGAAAAATCGCCGAGCTCCGACTCTCGACCGTGTATATATATATATCCCCCCGAAAAAGAGCCGCTTTCTTTCAGACACTTGGCGAGGCCTCCCAATTTTTTGTACACAGAGAGCCTCTCTCTCTCTCCTCTCCCGCTTCCGGCTTTTTGCCGCGGCGGCCGAGTATCGCGGGACTCGCGGCCATATCCGACGAGGCAGCTCTCTTTCAATTTTTCCGCGGGACAATAGGCAGCGGCGGCGGCGGCGGCGGCAACGGTTCGACGCCGAGGAGCTGCTGCTGCCGCTGCCTCTCTCTCGAAGAAGGGACGAACAATGGGAAAAACGGACTACCACCGATTCGTCTAGTCGAGTCGTTCCAGGGCCGTTTGTTCTAGGCCGATGCACCGTCGGAACAGACTTTTTTTGCCAGGCGATCCCGATAATGGCGCCGGCCCAAAGACGCGGCAACGGCGGCGGCGGTGCTTCCTCCGCCGGATGTGTTGACAAGAAAAAGAGAGCTCCGCGCCGCGGCCGCAAAAAAGCCGCGACGAAATCCTTTACTTCCCGTTGATTGTGAGAGAGAGGGAGAGAGAGACCGGCTCTCTCTCTCTTCCAGGAGCGGCGTTTTTTTCTCTCTCCCGAAGGGCTTATTACCTCTGGATGGGCTTTTATCTCTCTCTCTCCGGCTGCCGTTAGGATTTTCGGGGGCCCTCGATTTAGAAGCCGCAAGGAGAGACAGAGAGAGACACAGAGGAGTCGATACAAAGCGCCGTGCGGCGGCCGCGTTATTTTTACTTTCGTGGAAAAAAGGAGTCGTCTCTCTCTCAGACTTTGGCGGCAGTTGGAGTGCGAGAGCGACAAAGCCCGACGATAAAAGGCCCATAAATTTATTTCGGAAAAAGGCGCGCGAGCACACACACACACACACACACGCACACCAACGAGCGGAGAGCTCCTTCGAGCTTCCACGCGCATAAATCCGGCGGCTGCTCCCCCCCTTTCCTTCGGGAATGCAATTTATAACCCTCATTTTCCCCTCGTCATCCGTGGAAATCGTAACCTGCCGTAATAAACTCGGGTGGCTCTCTCTCTCTCTCTCTCTCTCTTTTTGTCGCGTGTGCGAGCCACTGAATTATTTAAGTCCCCCCCGAAAACGGATATATCTCCGCGCGCGCGCGGGTTGTAATCGCGAGAGGCCAGCTGGCGCCTGCTGTAGTGTGTTTGGAAAAACTTTCAAAGGACACAAGCTTACTCGCGGCTCATCCCTTTTCACGGCGAGTCCTCCTCCTCCCGGTCGATTATTATTTTATATACGCGTAAATGAAACTTTTTCCGCTCGACGCGGCTCCTCTCGTAAATTCTGCGTTACCGCCCCCCCCCCCTCTTTCCGCCGTCGTAACTCGGTCGTTTTATTGGCCTCGGCAACCGGGGGGTGGAGAGGGAATTTGTGTATTAATTTCAAAGTCGTGCCGTCGGCGCTTATCGGCCGAGTCCATCAAGATCCCCGGCGCTTTTTTGACAGTCGCCCTCCACGGCGGACTGTACGGCACTCCCGAGTTTCGAGGAGTACAAGTTTTCTTCCCGAAACTTCCCGGTCTTATTTCAGTATTTTTCCCTCTCTCTCTCTCTCTGGAGCACTTCCTCGAGCGGAATCGCAGCGGCAGTAAAGTTATGTTTTCATCGTCGAATAGTCTCTCCTTTCAAATTTTTTCGTCAGCCCCGATGAATCGATAAAAGGAGAGATCGCGGGATCCGTTCCTTATCTCGTCCAGGTACATCTCTGTCTCCATCCCCGGCGCCTTTCCGTATACCTGTTTTCCTCGGGGCTTTTCTTCCCTTTCTTCGGGAGCCACCCGGTCCTTGTGTACACAACGACGAGGGCTCATCCCCGCGATCCCGTGCAAACACACAGGGCGGCCCCCGTGAAAACCCGTCTCTCCCCGTTTCTGTGTGCGCAGGCAGGTTTTCTCCTTCAACTGGCAAATTACGAGCGATGATTTACTCGGATTCCGGAGGCCTTCCCCCCGCCCCACCGAAGAAAGCAGAACGGCAAACACGCCGCGCGCGCGGCAGATCGTGATTTTCGATGTTGAAAAACGCGAGGCGAGCGGCGCGCGGACCGACGGCAGAGCGAGAGAGGAAGAGAGCGAGCTGTTGGCAAAAAGCGCCGAGAGCGCGTTTGTGTTCCACCCCTCCCTCCCGCCCTCTCTCTCCAGCCGCTCTGCGGATTGATCGAGTTTTTAGCGGGAGAAAAAGCTTTGGAGAGTCGCCGGAATGAATTTAAAAGTTTACTCTGCAAGATTGATGGTATGAAAACAGGGGCTTTTTGCGCGCGGAGAGAGAGAGCGGAGCTCCGCACTGCACATTGCACCGCGCATCACGCCGAGAGCCGCGAAGTGGCGCAAAATTCGGCCGCTCCTCCCCCCCGCGAATTTATTATATACTTATTTATCGGAGTGTTTGCGCTCGGGCTCGCGGGATTTATTTTTAAAAACGGCCCGCCTCTCTCTCTCTCTCGAAAAGCCGAATGGAATATAATTTCCGCGCTGCGCGCTGGAATTCCGAAAGACCGGCCCCGTTGTTCGCCCCGTCTCTCCGTGTGCGTGCGTGCTCTATTTCAAAAAATTACCATACCGCGAGAGCTCGAATACGCGCCGAGTTTACGTACCGGCTGCATTATTCATATTCGAAATTTTGCGCTGCTCCCTTATCGGGGAGAGGGGGGGGGGGACAAAGGGCATTATTAACGAATCGATCCGCTGCAGCTCGCGAAAACTGCAGCGATGGACTTTAATCGCAGCCGAGAGAAGGACCCGATTCGGCTACGGAGAGAAAATGCATCGGTTACCCAAATCCGCGGGATTCGTTCACCAAACGGCGCGGCCGCGGAAAAAGAGAGGGATAAATTAATCCTCGCAGGTGCGGAGAGAGCCGCCGCCGCGCTCGCGATTAACCTCGACCCGAATCTTTTTCGATGCCGCCGCGGAGATAAAGGGGCGCCCCGGCGGCCGCCTCTCTAACGGTGTGTGCAGCGCACCGCGCGCTGGCAGTGGCGCAGCGCGATTATATTCGCGGTGCGCCGCGCAGGCTGCAGCAGCGGCGCGAGGAATGCGCTATTAGCCGCTGCGGCGCGACGAGCTGGAGAGAAAGTATATGTGTGTGTGTGTGTGTGTGTGTTTTATTTATTCGCCGCGAGCGAGGAGAGAGACCCGCGACTCATTCTGCCCTGGGAACGCGAGCCGATTCTTATCGAACTCTCTGCGCGCGCGCGCGGAAATTTCTTAATTTAATTAAGCGAGCGATCGCGGCGAATTGTTTTCCTGCGCCCCGCTCGTTTACGAGGCTCTAATTCGAACGCTGCCTCAGCGCCGATGTATTTACGGGTTTGACGCGGTGCGTCTGTATGCGGGACGAGTCAGAGACGCCGGGAAGAGCCGATTTCCAAAGGGTTCGACGGGCCTTTGTTTAGGCGGCGTTGGCGCCCGGCTGCACTAAACGCAGTCGTAAAAGTTTCCTATTATACATATCTTTTTCCCGACTCCGTGTTGTTTGCGTCGGTTCCTCGTTGGAAACTTATCCACGTCTTAATAAACGGAAAAACACACTATGGTCCTTTGAAGCTCGCCCCCGTCGGAAAACGGGGCTTTTAGTATTCAAAAAAGCGAGAGCTCTTAATCTCCGACCTTTCCGGCCGCGCGGAGAGACCGGCGCATGTCCCGGTCTCTCTCTCGTCCTTCCGAGAAGAGCTCCGGGAACGGATAACGATCTCCGCGATTATTGCGTTTTCGATATGCTCGACGCGAGAGGCGCCGATTGAGATTCAAAGCGCGGTTCCTCGGCAGTCCTGCTTATACCACTCAAACGCACGGAAAGCAGAGGAACCTCTCTCTCGCCCTCGAGGAAAGGAAAAGCGGCGGTCGTCCTCTCCGCCTCGGAGAGAGAGAGAGAGAGAAACCGCCGCCGGCCGAGGAAATAATTAATCCGCGTACACACAGAGCAGAGAGAGCCGCCGCGCGGGGCGCGCTTACGCGGAACCCGTTCGGCTCGTTCGATCGCACGCGTCTGCGTCCGCTCCGCTGCGCTCTCGGGAAGAAAGAGAGAGCCCTCCTTTGATCGCCGGGGGGAGGGAGGGGACGACGACGACGACGACGCGAAAAAATGTGTCCCTTTGTCCGGCGCTCTCCGCGGCTGAATAGGCCCCCGAAAATCAGAGAGCCACGGCACGATCGAGTCTCCCCGGGCATCGCGGGCGAGTACGTATATATGTTCCTTTCTTTCTCCCTTTCGTTCATTTTTCTCTCTTTTTTTTTTCGTGGGTTCTAAGCGAAAAACCACACCGCGGCCGCCGCCGATGACGGCCAATGAGCGTTTTAATTGCCGGTATATCGTATTTAGTCGCGAGAGCCGCGGTTTTCGCCTCTCTCTCTCTCGCTTTCGGCGCCCTTTGTTTTCTTATTAACGCGGCGGCCGTCGTTAGCCGCGCGGGAGCAGTTATGAAACGCGCCGATTAAATTGTCGATCGGCGCGCTGACAATTCGTAATGAAATTAAATAATTTATCGCTCGCCCGCCGACACGCTTTCTCTCTCGCCGTTTTACAATCAGCGCGCCTATATCTCGAGCGGCCCCGTCTCTCTCCAGTTTTCATTAGCGGCCCTTGCATCGCATATATATATATACTTTCGGGAGAAAACGCGAGCCGCCTCGGACGCGCGCGATATACATTCAGCCACCGCGGCGGACGAACGTAATAATAATCGGCGGACGTCTCCTCGGAATTAGGACTCTTTCCTCCTGTGTCGGCAGGCCGCGGAGAGAGAGAGAGAGAGAGAGCGGTCTGACAATGGGGCCCCCGAAAACCGGAAAGCGGCCCGCCCACTCCCGGGCGAAAAGGAGCTCGGGCTCAAAAAGCCGATACGCGTGCGAGAGCTACTCTCCACGTGCGTCTCTGTGTGCGTGCGCGAATCGCGCGTGTTTACAAGTACATTCCCATGAAACCCGAGCAGTCGGCCGGCTCTCGGCTTACCCTCTCTCTCTCTTACTGTTTCGCGCGACGGCGGCCGAAATCAGAGCGCAAAAAAGAAACTCATTAGCCGGCTGCGAGTGTATAAGAGACGAGAAGGTATAGAGGCCCCGGCGACGCTCGACGCGAATCCGCCGATTTTGGTTATTACGTACGACCGATCGGCCCGCGGAGTCGCGTCGCGTAACCCGCCGCCAATCCCGAGCTCGGCGCGATATATCCTCCTCGGATGTGGCGAAAGCGCCGTGCTCCTCCTCCGGGGGATATATATATATATATATATATATACAATCGGGGCTCGTTAGCGGCTCTCGGTGCACGCCGCGCGATACAAAGCCCGGCGCACACGCCGCGTGTTCGCCTCGGCCGCGAACGAATCAATCGCTCTCTCTCTCCGTCTCTTCTTTGCGCAACGCTCGCGGCTAAGTTATGATCCGCGCGAGCGCGCAAGCACCACCGATCGATGGAAGAAAGAAAAAAAAAAGGAGCGCGAGCGATCGAGAAAACGGTGGAAAGGGCGGAGTGTGTGTGTCTATAGCGCCTCTCACTCTCCGCGTAATTGCACACGTAGACCCGCGAATCGACGCGCGGCGGCGGCGGCCTTCTGCGCCGTGGATATATGTACGTGTTCGCGAAAGAGATCGCTGCCGCGAGATATACAACTAACGCGGTGGCGGAGAAGCGACGGGCGCCGTTTCGTTAGCCCCGTTTAGCGGCGCACTGTCGCAACGACGTCGGCTATGGGAACACCGTGCATTGAGTCACACTCCTCCCCCCGCGGTTGCGCGCGCAACCTGCGAATGTGCGCGCCGGGTAGCTAAATTGCAGATTAGATAATGAACGAGCGCCGCGGTCTCTTTTTTTCTCCGTTATAACCCCGCTGGAATATAGCGATTGCAGTTTTATCGGTGCGCGAGGGTATGTAGTTGCGCCAATGCGAGATATGTGTGTGTGTATATCATTGTTTTTCCCCGGCGTCTTAAATCGGCGGAAAGGAGCTGCCGCCGCGACCGCCGCGGATTTCGCAACCCCGCGCCGTTAATTTACGAGTTGTCTCTCTCTGTCTGCCGCGCTAATAAATAGCAAATTATGATAATTTGTTTTACAAGCCGCTATCTGACTCCGGGTATCTCGGGTGCCTCGCTTTACGATTCGACAGTCTTACGTGTTACATATCCCCCGAAAGCGGACGTTGGCCGACTCGCTTACATACACGTATATATATCGATTCCTCTCGACGCCGCGGCGGCGGCGAAGCGCGTATATAAACCTCGTCGCGGGAAGCCGAAAGAAACGAGCGGCGGTAAGTCAACGCCGCGGTGACAAAGGGGATCAGCCGGAGTGACAAATGCCGGAGGAGGAGGGGGTGGCTCGTGCAAAGAGTAAGCGCCTCTCTCTCGCGAGTAATTTCGGCGGCCGGCTGCGGGCGAATTATCGAGAGAGAGAGACGGGCCCCACCTGCGCCTCCTCCACTCGCGGCTCTCTCTCTCGAGGAAGAGCGAGGTCAAAATGTGACCTTGGACTGCGGGTCCCGCGAGTCGAGGCGGCGTCGGAGGAGGAGGAGGAGGACGATGGCTTATCTGTCGCGTCTCCGCGCTGCTGCTGCCGTGTCCTGTAGATGGGCCGGCAGATATATATATGTATATGCGCGCGGAGAAAGGAAACCGGATCGTCGTCGTCGCGCGCTGTGCATACCGCGCGCGCGGCCTGAATGACAAATCACGAGCTGCCAGATCTGATCTCTCTCCGACGGGCCTCTCTCTCACTCTGTTTCTATACTCGCGGGCGGGGCTAGTTTTTCGCCCGGGAAAATTAATGCGCGCCGCGCGCGTCGTCCTGTGTGCTTTTCCGTTTTCTCGGGGATGTTTATTGCCCGACAAGCATCTCTCTCGGGGTTGTACCGCAGAGCGAGGTTTTCGTGTTTTTCGGGGAGATCGGGGAACGATAGGGACGGAACGGACGGACTCGCGCGCTTTTCGAATTCTCTCTTTCGCCGCGTCGAAGGATTGGTTTATGACGGACAGGTTGGAGAGCGACCGGTGCAATTAGATTAGCGGGCCATGGGAATGCTCGAGTACGGACAAAGGACAGAGGTGTAATCAAACGTGTTCGGTTGTCTCTCTCTCTCGTTTAACGGGACCCGAGAGTGTGTCTTGTGTTTTTCTTTAGACAAAAAGGAAAGAACGAAAAAAAACCAGGCATCTACGTCTTTATCGCGCGGAGATCTGAGATCTCGTGGCCGCGACAAGAATTTCCTCGTCCGTATATACACGAGAGGAGAATATATATGTATGTATATCCCGGCTCTCCTCTCGAGGCTCGCCGCTCGCGGAAAAATCGCCGCTAAATAATATAAAAGCCGACGAAGTCTCCCCGTCGGAGGGGCAAATAGCCTCGTGTATATCTATTAGCGGGGCGAGCTCTCGATATGTTCCGTCTCCCTTATCGGCGAGACGAGCCGCGTGCTCGACCGCTCTCTCAAAAGAGAGGAGCTGCGGTTACTCGCGCGGAGGGCCGTTAAATTTTCCCCGGCCCCGCGCGAGAATACACACCGAATTTTCCCTCCCCGCGGGCAAATATCGGCGCGAACGTAATATTCTTTTGTGTCGCGTCACGCGGACGAAAATTGATAATCGCTCGTTCGGCCGCGCGGCGCGCTCGTATTGATACATCTGCCGCCGCGTCGACGTACATCCGGATATCCTTATGAATACGAGATCAGCGGGGTCTCCTTTCTTCGCCGCCCGACAGGATATATATATCAAATATGGGAAAACGACGCCCGACGGACTGATTAAAGGGAGACAATATCGGGCGAGCGCTCTTTTTTCCGAGAAGAGGAGTGCGGAATTAACCAGGCGCCGGCTAATCCCCCCCCTCCCCCTCGTCGATATACCGTCCGTCCTCCGGAATAAAGGAACTACGGACTCGAATACGTGGCCGCACAATGGCGAAAAATTGCCGTCCGAGTTTTCCCGGGAAAAGTCGTGCAGGCACGAATGGACGTTGTAATTGAATTAATCGACCGTTTTCCACCCCGCGACCACCGGGAGAAGTCGGGTACATTCCGGAAATGCGTGGCGCGCGGTGAAATGCAAGAATTCATTATGAAAAAGGGCGTTTTTCTATTTCATACACTCGAACATCCGCCGAGATCTCCCTCATAGCGACTCATTAATAAAAGATGGAGAATTAAACGCTCGGCGCGACCGGCGGAGATCGCGATACATTATGAAAATCAAAGTGCGCCCCCCACCTCTCGGGAAAAACGCTCGCGAAATATTATTTTCCATTAACGGTACCTGCACGCGCGTCGGTCGCGCGCTTTTATCGACTAGATCTCCCTTCTCTCTCTCTCTCCGCTGGCTGCGCGGCGCGCATTTCGGTAAAAGAGTTTTAGCGTCGGAAACAAGTAGGAGAACGTAACGGGTAACCTCTTCTTCTTCTTCTTCTTGTTCCTCTCTCCTCCTCCTCCTCCTCCTCTCATTCCAGCTCGGCGGCGGCGGCGGCGGCCGATCGAGCTCCTCTTTGTCTCGGGCGTTCGCGGCGTGTCCTTCTCTCTCTCTCTCTCTCCGTCGAGACTCTCTCTCCGCGTACGGAAGCGTATGATTACGGCAGCTGCGCGCAAATTGCTTACGAAAAAGCAGCCCTAATTACCGCGCTTCTTGCGTTTCTATTTATACGCCGCACGTCGCGTACCCACACACACACACAGACACACAGCCGCGCCGATGCACAGAGAGAGAGGCTATCGGCCGCCGATCTTATCCGTCGCCCCGACGAAAGCCGGCCATTAAGAATGAAAGCCCGCGCGCGTGTGTCTATGGAAGGCGTCGCGGGAGCGCGTTTATATATTGTGCCCTCGCGGAGAGAGCGACGACGGCGGCGGACGCGGCAGATATTGCACACCGCCGCCGGGGTGTATAAGAATTCGGACGTGCGACCCGGCATTCGAGACACGTACGCGGCCGCCGCGGGAGAGCGCGGAAATTCACTTTTCCTCCGGCGGTGCGTCGTCTCCGCCTAATCAATTATACGAGAGCGTCCGAGTCGCTCGACGCTCTCGCGCTTTGAGCGCGGCGCGCCGAAATCCCCGACACACTCAAAGGGGCAGCGGGCAAATCGGATTCCGCGGCCGGGAGGAAAAATCTCGAGCGGAGAAGGAAGGACGACCGACGCTCTTTAATATTCCGCGCTGCTCGTCCTTTTTTTTTTTGCCGCTCGAACCGATAATTATCCCGGGGGCGTTAAATTGAAAGTTTAGCGCCGCTACCGCCGGGAGTGTTTTTCGCCCGGGATTTTTCCCCGCGAGTCGTATAAATAAGCCTCCCCCCACGCGATAAGCCGCTCGCGCGGCGTTAATACGCCGACGTACGTATGCAACTCGGACGCTCGGACGATTAACCCGGTCATCCCGTTTTTCCGCGTAATTGGAATTCTCCGCTTCTCGCTTGGTAAATCCGGTCCCCCCCCCCCCCCCGCGAAAATCGTCCGAGTTTCGGCGTAAGAAGCCGAGAGGGAGGACGTGTTTGCGTTAAATATTTGCACGCCGTTCGCGGAGCCCCCCGATATCTGAAATACGTCGCTCTCTCTCTCGCACATCCGACTCTCGGGGTTTACTTATGTGCAGCGTTTTTTGCGAGAGAGAGTTGGCTCTCCGCTCTATTTGGCAATATTTTCGCGGACCCGAATTATTGACCCACTTGCCCTCTCCTCCCCCGTATCGATTCCCCCCCGCCCTCCCCCCGAGAGTGCGAGTTATGAGAGGAAGACGCGCGCGGGCGCCTGAAAAATGCACCGCTCGTCCGGATCTCTATCTCTCTCTCTCTCGTTCCTCTGCAGTTTTCATGCGCGCCGCGTGCTGCCGCTATTCAGAAACGTAGTCTCTCTCTCTCTCTCCCGTTTTCCGTACGTGCGCCGCGCCTCGAATTTATCCTTTAACCGAATAATTCCGTCGGCCCTCCGCTCCTCCCTGTATATATATTTGATCGCCGAGTAAACATCGGGAGCAGCCTTCTGATCGTCTTGCGATGCTGCCCGAGAATCTCTCTGTTGGTGGAGCGAATGTTCGAGAGGCAGAGGCGACTCTTTCGGGCGCGAGAATGATTTTGGAAACGAGGCGGCGAGATGTCGATGATTGACGGGGATTAAATAATAAACAACGAACGGGGCCGGACGGAAAAAGCGGATTGCCGATAATCAACGAAATTCCCAGGCTTCGGACGTTGAATTTTACATGGTAATACAGGATGAATATTATATTCAAAATATTGTTTCCGCTCGACAGCCGGGAATTATCCCGAAATTCTCTATGACCGAATAGACGAACAATCGCCGGTCCGAAAAATCCATTAAATAATGCATTTAATTAAACTCGAGAGGCGATCGTTCGCCGAGAGGTACTTTTTCCCCTCCCAAACAGTTTATTATAAACCGGAGCTCTCTCTCTCTCATTGCGCGCGGATATATCCCGTAAATTATGTTTATTATTTGATTATTAAATTAAATCGCTCGCAGGCGGAGCGTGAATTATCGCAAAGCGCTTCGTCCATTTTACTACGCGGGAGCTTATACATCATTACATAAACTCGGCCGTTCCTCGGCGGCGGGGGACGCGATTTTTTAAAAAGCACACACACACCGAAATCCGCCGCGATTATAAATCCGTTTACGGCGTCAAAGTCGTTCGCGACGAGCGGCCAAAAACGAGCGGAATATTATTATTATTATCATTATCGTCCAGGTATCCGGCAATTAGCGCGGGAAAAACAATAATCGAAACCCCACCGGCGATCATCGGGCGGACAATGAAACGTGAACCGCGAGAGAGAGAGAGAGCGGAGCGGAGCGATTATCGGGCCAGCGAAACAATATACTAAATATTTTAGAGCCCCGTGAAAACACATCCCGTTTATTTCCAGCGGGAAGCCCCTCCGTTTTACGAATCGAAACCCGATTCCGGAAAATCGACGCGCGACCCGCTAATCAAGACGTTTGTTTAGCGGCTAAGCACGCTCTCCCTCTTTCGCGGAAAGCTGGCCTCCCTTTCTCCGTCTGTCTCTCTCGCTCTCGGGCGCGGATAAAAGTTTGTGCCTCGGCGCGCGTGCCGGAGGAAAAATTCCATCGTTCGGCTTTGAGGGCAATCTTGGCGAAACCCAAGTTTTACGGCTCTCTCTCTCTCTCTCTCTTTCTCTCTCGCCGAAAGAGAAGGGGCGCGTAAAAAAGGGAGCGCGCGAGAAAGAGACAGCCACGGGGCGCGAGAGGGGGATATATAGCAGGCGGACGGGCAGGCAGGCAGGAGGAGGAGTGCATTTTACAAGTTTGCATCTCGAGAGTAGAGAAGCTCGCTCGCTAGCGAAACCTATTTTCAGGCTTCTCCCTCTCGCCTCTCGGTCTCTCTCTCTCTCTCTCTCTCCACCTGCACGCTCGGCCGCTCGAGCGCAGTGTAGCCACTCTCTTCGCCGTGCAGGAGAGCGAGCGAGAGAGAGAGAGAGAGAGGTGAAGCCGCAAAAACTTTGGAGAAGACTTACCCGAATCTCGGCTGGACAGTGTGATGTCTTGTCGGGGCTTTTCCCGGCTGTGCCGCAGCTGCCGCACGCGAACACTGGACGAGCAGGAGGAGGAGGAGGAGGAGAAGAAGAAGTCAGAGAGAGCGGTGGTAGTGGTCGCTGCTCTCCTCGAGCTGGGCGCAAAAACTGGCCTTGGCACACACACGAGAGAGCGCGCGCCTCTCTCGGGGGAGGATACTGTATTCTTTTAGTGTCGCTGCCCGCTCCTCCTGGCTCGAGGCGAATTGTTATTTGTCAGGGTCGATAGAGGTGCTCCGACGGGCGCGAGCGCCATTTTAGCCCGTAGCACTACTCGCTGCCGCTGCTGCTGCTGCTGCTGCTGCTGCTGTGCTCCTCTCTCTCGACTCTCGACTCTCTCTCTCTCCAGCTCTCACACCGCACACCGCACGCACTGCTGCTGCTGCTGCCGCTGCCGAAGCTGCCGCGCGCACAACAAGTCGTCCCCGCGAACGAACGACCCAAACAAAGCAGACGGATTCTCTCGCGCCGGTCAAAGATACATATCATTTATATTGGCACTGATCATATACATTCACCCACCGCAATTCAATACATATATATAATAATATATCACCACCTCGCGACGCGCGGCTCTAAGTCTTGACCGACGTGTCAAGTTATATATATATATATATATATATTTCGAGGGACGCCGCTGCCGACCTCTCCGCAGCCACTCTTGTGTTCCAGTCGCAGACGAGCACACTCGGGGCACACACAGTCCAGCGCGCGAGACGCTCCTGCCTTGGCTGCGCTTCCAGACGAACTGAGGAGGCGAGCCGACCGCCAACGTACGCCAAGCCGATCCGGAGAGGTTGCCTGCCCGGCTCTCTCTCTCTCTCTCTCGCTTTATGGCTCCCCCTTCTCCGCCCGCGACTCGCTTCTATCGCTGCCTGCCTGCCTGCCTGCCTGCCTGCCTGCGCGAGCCAGCTCTCGATCCGTACCGCTATTCGGCCGTCTACGCCCGTTTTACGCTCGCGCGCCCCGAGCAAGCGCGCACCTCTCCTCTGCCCCGCGCGCCGCCCCTTTCACCTGGTTGTCCCCCTCTCTGCCGAGCGGGGCCCCGTACCTTCTATACCGGGGCCCCGGGAAAGCCTCTGGCATTTTCCGGCTGGGTGTATATTATAAGAGGAGCGGCCGCCGCTGGTCTCCGCACGTAGACCCGAGACGGAAAATCGGCGCGGAACAGCGGCGGCCCCGCGCGTGCACACACGGGGGTGTGCGGGAAAGGGTCATTGATTTTTGCCGAGGCCGTCAAGTGTAATACGCGCGCGCATGCGCGGCTCGATCCTCGCCGGCGCGACTCGTCTCTTTCTCCCTTCGGTGCGCTCGGAGCGCGCGTTGGCCCTTTGCCTCTCTCGGCGTCCTCTCTCTCTTTCTCGCTCGCTCGCTCGTTCCTTCTTTTTGAGCTCGCGATCGCTGCACGGCTGTCCCTTCGCTCTCTCTCTCTCTCTCGCTCCCTCTCCGCACTCCTCCTCTCCTTCCGTCCGCCGCCTTTGCCTCGTTCTTACCTCTCTCTCTCTCTCTCTCTCTCCGCTCTTTCGTTCGTCAGCGCGACTCGCGTTTTCTTTATCTCCTCCTCCTCCTCCTCCTCCTACCTCGGGCCGCTCTATACTCGCGCTCTCGACGACGATGTGCCGTGTCGCGCGAGCTTGAGAGATAGCAGGAATGTCCCGGGATTGAATTTCTGGCGACTCGCTCTCCGCGCAAAACTACCGTTCGACGAGCGAGAGAGAGAGAGAGAGAGAGAGGAGCAGCCTCTCTCGAGCTCGCTCTCTCGCCCGATATTATTCGCGCACCGCGAGAGAGTTACGCGCCGTACAGCTCGCTCGCGGCTCTTTCCCGCGTGAGAGAGAGAGAGAGAGAGAGAGAGTTTTCGGCGACGACGAACGGGCGGCCTTTGTCTTTATCAGCATGGCTTCCTCGAAGACTGCGCTTTTAATCGGCATTTTTAGCCCTCTCGTCCTTTTTTTTTTTATTTTCGCTCTCACTCTCTCTCTCTCTCTCTCCAGTCGTAAAAGCGATCGCATGTTGTATACTTAATTGCGCTTTTACGAGGCTCGCCTCGAGTTTTGCAAATTACGCTCAAATGGCGTTTTTCATGCTATCGTAAAAAATTTTTAGCCCCTCGTAAACAACATTTAAATCGACACAATACTTTTTCAATCGCGACGCGGGGGGAGAGAGAGAGCAGCAGCCGCCGCCGCCGCCTCTCTCGGCTTTAAGGCAGCCTCTCCGGGATTAAAACCAAATCCCGCGCGAGCCACTTTTATATATACGCGCGCATTCGGCGTTTCGCGCGTCGCGTCGGTGTCGCCAAGCGGGCTCGCGCCTCGAATGTACATCGTCTACTTTTCGCCTTTGATTCGCCCGATTAATTTCGGAAACGGCCGCGCGCGCTTTATTTTACGTCCTCTCGAACGGAGATTCCATTTGGTCACCCGCCCCGACACGACGTGCGCGCACCGTAGCCACTTTGCTCGAAAAATCGGCCGGGTCCCCGAATGCGAGTTATTTGCGATATCTCTGACGACGCGCCGCTAATCCGAAGAGAAATTAAACCGGCGGAGAGCGTCGGTGAAAAAATTTCGCGAATGAAAAATGCAGCCAAACACCACACCGCTGCCGGGTGGCCGGCGGGGGGGAACATTTAACTTTTCCAATTCCCGCGCGCGCGAAAATAAATATCATTTTTCGCGGAGCGCGACGACGCGTCGTCGTCGTCCCCCTTTGAGCGGCGGGGAGGTGTACGAGCTTGGACTACATTTTTTGTCACCGGAAAACACTTTCCAAAGCACCGGGCGATGTTAATCTATGACCTGAATTTCGGTGCATTCACCGCGCGGCGGCCCGCGCCGAGAGGAGGAGGCTGCTGCCGCCGCAGCCCCGCGACTGCGAGGGAGAGCTTTCGCGCTTTTTATTTTCCGCGCGGCGTACGACGCGTCGTTCTCTCTTCTCCCCCCCGCGGAAATTTTATTTCATTAAAAAAGCAATTTTGCCTTCGATCGATTGTTCGGTTATTAAAATAATGCGGAACGGGGAGGTGGACGACGCGTGCAGCGTAATTTGCGGGGCAAATATTTTATAAAAGCTCAACGGTTTTCAATTCAATGTGTGTGCTTTGCGATGGGAAATCATTTTTTTTTTTCTTTTAGAACAAACTTCGAAACTGTTAGCGTTAATGGCAGCTTTTTTTTTCATAAAAGTGACATTATTCAGCTGTCCGTTCGTTTTATCTCTACGAGTTTATTAAAAAATCTATATATCGTTCGTCAAATCGCGCGGTACTCCATTATTCCCGCATTAAACTGACGGATATTCTAGCCGGAGAGAATTTCAATACTTTTTTTTTTCTCTCGCAATATTGAAAAATTTAAATTTTACACTCGTGATTTATTAAATTACAAACTCAAACGCTTTATAGGATTCTTGTTGGTGATTATCGTGTATACGTGTATATGTATGTGTGTGTGATATATGCAAAACGTTTGACATTTTTCCCGGCCCGAAAGGCCAAAACGGGTTATGTTAAAATAGTGAAATATTATGTACGTACGTTTCATTGATTTTTATTCGAGGTAAGCAGGTGATAAATATCGGCCGGGGCCTTTTTCAGAAAAATCGGAGGAAATTAAAGTTTTCATTTAATTTTCTAGTTTTACCAGGCTCATTAGAGAAATTTCGATTTACATAAGTAAACAGAGAAATCGGCCGTGTAAATATTGACGAAGCGATAAATCGACAAGTGAATTTCCCGCCGATAGAGCCGTTCGAATTCCTTCCCGCGGCGTAAAAACTCAATAATACACCCATAAAAAAGACTACGCATTCGCTTCCAGATATATATATTTAATCTACAAAGGCATTAACGATTCAAAGTCTTTGTCTCCCCGATGGATTAAAAACACTCGGAGCGCCGGAGAACAGCTCATCGCCTTCTCTTGAAAAATAATTAAAGCACGAGAGAGATAACAAAACACTCTGTGTGTGTGTGCAGCTTTTGCGCCGAAAACTCGGCCGACTGCGTATATATATACATCTCGCCGATTTCGCGAGATAAGATTTCAATCTCGCCTCTCGCGCTTTTAGCTCTAATTTGCATTATAACCGAAAAATGCATTATTAAGCCGCATTTACCGTAGGCCCGCACAAAGAGATATATACTTGCAATCTCGCCCGGATCTCTAAGACGAAAAAATTCAAAAGTCTGCGCTGCACCGGAGAGAGAGAGAGAGAGGGAGGCTCGCAATGGCCTCCGCGCGAAATACTTTCCTCTTCAAAAGAAACGTCACCCTCTTTTCCGCGGCGGCACAAAACATTTTTTTTTTTCAAACAAGCGCACTTCTCCTCTTCTTCTTTTTTTTTTTAAAGAAACACATTTTTTCCGCCCGCCAGAGAGGAGAGTCGCGCGGAAAAATGTGTGTTTTCGCCCACGTTCACGAGGGAGAGAGCCGCCTAAAACTCGGGCGTATTGTTTAACAGAAAAAATCCTCCCCGCCGTCAAAGCCGCGCTCCGCGTGCATTTTTCGACAATTTTCCGCGCGGCGAGCGGAAAATTACGAAATTTCCACTTTTCCCCGAAAACGCCCCCTCGCGTCTCTCCCCCCTCCCCGGGCTAATCCGGCTAATTTTCCGATCACTCATCGTGGAACGATGGCCCCCGCGGCGAGAGCGGAGAGCTAATCTTATACATGGAGTTCACGCGCGACCCAATAGACACACACGCGATGAACGAGGCGGTAAGAGGAGGCAAACGGAGCGTAATTACAATATGAATAGACGAGTCAAAGTGAGTATATAGAAGAGCCGGTCGGTGGGTTAGGGTCTCGTGTACGAATTGGAGGGGGGGAGCCTGCCCGCAATCGCACGCCCGTTCTTTTCTGTACACATCACGTATATATCCGGGGCTTTTTCGTTCCGTGACAAATATTAACACTCCGACAGAGGAGTCTATCCGGTATGGAGATCTGATTCATTAAATGGTGGTTAGAGGGATTTCGGGGGGGACAGGGCTTCCCGCTCTGCATCGCGATGACGGATGAGCGCGGATGATGATGATGCGGTGCTGCGTCGTAAACGTCTTCGGCACGTTTGGGGAACCTGTCGCGGAGCTGAAATTGACTTGTCGATAATTATTTCATTTTGGTGTGATTCTTTATCTTTGTGATACGCGAAGTTGAAAGAGAGCCCGGTGGAAAATTGGCGATGAGTTCTGGCCAGTACTCTAGATTCTAGATAAATTTAGAACCTGTGTAGAAATGTTTAGTTTTTAGTCAATTCTTATTTTGTTTTTTAGTTGAAAACGACAAATTGCTATTATTTTTTGTCATTATCAAATAATTAAATATGTATGCTCATGAATATTTCAGTGTAATGACATTTTATCTTTTAAAACGAGTTTCCAATTATTTTTATTTAATTTAGGCATCAAATTTAGCTAAAAAATGCTCAATTTAAAATACACGTTAACCAGCCCAACTGGTTAATTTTCTACTAGGGTAGAATCTATCCAGAATTGTAGAGAATTTTACATGTATAACGCATTGCGACGGCATTCTTTTATTTTAAATTGACATCTCATTTATTTGAAATAAAAAAATCAAAATTATCTAATGTTTCTATATAATTAAAGACATTAATGAAATATGATGCATATAATTTAATAATTAAAATACAAATAAAATTATGATTATGAGTTAATTAATCTATTACGGTATTTGCTACACAGAAAAAAATTTCTTACTTCTATAGTACGGAACTTGTTGCCACGGTGGTTAGACCTAATATTGTACAGTTT
>JAWWEO010018880.1:0-19605 GCA_035582975.1 Ormyrus labotus | reverse complement strand
AGATAGATTCTATTTAGCGGATCTATCTGGAATCTAGAATTCTGGCTAGAATTTATCGGAAACTTGCTACCAGGGTATTTAAAAGCTTTGATCGCTTTTTAAAAAATATATTTAAATAATTAATTATTGGCATTAAGACTGCTAACGTTTACAACAATGACACTATTGCAGGAATAATATCAAGCATTTTATCTTCGAAGATCTTTTTACCAATAAGCAAATTATCTTACTGCATTTATCTGACACATTTAATGGTTGTATTATATCAAACAGGAAGTTCAAGAGTTCCAACATACTTTACCGTATTTAGCGTGGTAAGTAAATATTTAAAAGCAATCATAGGGTTACTTCTGTTATTTTAATGTCTTTTTTGTGTTTCAGTATCACGCTTTTATTAGCAACTTTTTTTTTAGCTTGCCACTTGCGTTTGTCACTAGTATTACATTTGAAAGACCTATGCTAGTTCTAAATGATTTGCTGTTTCGACAGAGTAATAAATCTATAAAGGGCGAATTAAAGAAATCTTAATAAATATACACGAAATTATATGAATTAACGCAGTATAAAATGTGAAATTCAATACATACATCAATAATTCGTAGGTACAGAATGACGTAAAGAATTAATCAAAATGGAGTAAAATTATATTATATATAAAATAATATGTCGTAAATATAGATATAATACCTGATAGATTGAGCTCAGACAAAACTCTAGACCCATTTAAATATATAGCTTTTTGAAATATTAGCTGTGCCATCACCCACATTGGATCTATTTGGGCTTAAACTGTCAGAATTTTATATAGCTGAGAATCGAAGTTTAACTGCACCTTAAAGAGAGTTTACAATAGGCATTTTAAAAAAGCTCTTATAAAATGGTTCTACGAAAATTTTGCAATTTAAAATTAAAAAAAAAAACATTTTTTTAAACCCTCATTTTTTAATTACCTTCAATTTTTTCCCACAAAACGAATTGATCTCACTTTAAAAGTGATTACAATCGAAAAACAAAAAACTTGAAAATCATGCAGCAAAAAACTTGAAAATTATGTATAAGAAAATTTTGCACCAAACTAAGTGAAAAATTGTTTCAAACATACGTTTTTGAAAAATGTTTATCTCAATTCGAATGCCGTTTTGGTACCACCATTTTTTTAAAAAAAATTTTCTTGTACAATAGTTTTCAAGTTTAAGTGTGTCGCAAACACGATTGCAATAATTTGTAGAGTGATATATCAATTAGTTTTAAGGGAAAACATTGAAGATAATTAAAAAATTAGAGTTTAAAAATAGTTTTTTTTTATTTTAAATTTCAAAATTTTTGCACTGTTTAAAATTTTCATTAAATTTTTTTATCATGATTCGATAGAGCGACCTCGAAAATAATGAAAAAGTTACATTTAGTATACAATACCGCTCGGTTTCACGATAAAATATGTGACTAAAATCTATATAAAATTTCAGCAGATTTGAGAAATAATGGTTTAATTTAATTGTTTTACGTACATTTTTTTCTTGGTGGTGTATTATTTATCAAATATAAATTTAATAATCTAAAAAATAAACGTTTTTCATTTACACTATTAATCCTTTATTAAATACAATTATACTTAAATAGAATCTTAATTTACAAATAAAATGTACAAATACTTAATATTAAATCTTAAAATATGTTTAATTTTTCTAAGTCTTTATGCCTGTATGAGCAGTTTCCTTCAGCCACCGCTGTAATTTATGTAGTTCTGCTGCACTACTTTTGCACTGGTCACAAGAGCATTTCGTAGGCACAGTCACGATCTTGTTCAATCGATAACCATCTTCACATGTTAACTCTACGTCAATTTTTCTATAATTTACAGGTTTACAACATTTGCAATCAATAATTTGCTCCCAAGTATCTAAAATTGAAACACAATTTTTATGTAAGACGAATGTTAAAATTAAATATTGGAAAAGTAAAAGTATAAATACGTACCACTGTCAAAGTGCGTAGAAGATTTACATTGACCATGACATTCTGTTAGACCTAGAATAGGTTCCATATTTGTGCAAATTCCATGAATTCCTTTTTTCAGTACAATCATTCCTACAGTTTCCTGGTAGTCAATAACTTCTGCGGCACACGCATCTATACAAAAAGAAAATTTATATGAGTTTTTATTAAATACTCAAGGATGTATTTGATAAGCCTTTTTACTTACTTTCTAGCTGATTTTCAGTTGAAATATTGCATTTTTTGCAGCAGCCATCAATGTATATCAAATCTGGCGAGCAATTTAATTCTGGGCAAACCGCTGAACTTGTACTTACAAGCAACTAATAAAGAATAAAATGTTGAATATAAAATTTTATGTAAGATTGATTTAGAATTAAGGAAAACAGAAGCATTGGGTACCTGATCATTCTTTTCAACACACGAATATGTGGTGCAATTGTCAGACGATTCCCAACTCATTCCGGGCTGGTAGAGAATATCGTCTAGTACGCAGAAAGTTTGTTTGCATTTTCCACAACAAGTGCCAGACTCTGGTTCTTCATACTCCCAACCCTAAAAAATAAAGTACCTTCTTTAAGTAGAAGCTACATACATCTATCTTCGAAGGATCCTGTATTTCTACCTTAGGACAATCCGTGTGACAAGTTTGCACCTCCTTTGACTTTGTAATTTTACCATCTGCATTTTCCTGACAAGTTTCCAAAATGCAAGGGTTGGTTGGAGATTTCCATGTTTCGCCTATTCCGTGATACTCCCCGTCACTTAAGCAGCCAGTTATTGTAATCTCAGGGCAACATTTACCGTAAATTTTTTGCTTCTCTATTTTATAATCAAGTTCGTCCATTGGATCAATAGATTCACAAAATTCTCTTTGATTTTCTATGTGAATCTAAAGAAAAAATAGATTAGAAAGTTCAAAAAACAAACTTTGAAAGCTAATGTAAGATAAATAATCAATTACCGATCCATTGATGAGCTGGCAATTACTCAAAACGCAGAAATCTTCCGAGGACCAAATTTCTCCAATAGTTTTGAGCTGCCCGTCAACGACACAGGCGACAGGAACGCATTCACCGCAACAAGTATCACTTTTATCGAGCGACTGCTGATACGAGTAACCCAAATCGCAGGTTTCCGGGCATTCTTGAATCATCGTTCTCTTCGTAACTCCTTCCTTATCCATTGCGCATTCTGTGCTGATGCACTTATCATTCGGAGTTGGATACCATTTGTCTCCGATCTAATACGATAATATAGAATAATAATCATTTTTATTTGGTTTTTTATGATTTTCCACATTAAATAAAAAAGAAAATTGAAAAAACAATCGGATGCTTTCTTGAAGAAAGTCCTAAGTCAAGTTTGTATATACCTTGTAAATACGATCTTCGTGTCTGCAAGCAATGCGTTCAATATTAGGACAGCATTGATTGTCTACCGGCACTTCCTGGAGAACAAAATTAAAGTTATCCAGATGATCCATAATGTTAAGGCATTCTTTCGTCGTGCATCTAGCCGACGCGATTCCATCTATGATTTCGCAAGTACAAGTCTTGCAGTTTCCATCTAACCATATATCACCAATATTCTTTGCTAAAGCTTTCTCCAAGAAATTTAACTCATTACTCGAATCCGAGTAATATAGGCACATATCCGTTGGTGGTTCTGAAAATTAAATTCATAAACGATTTAAATATTTATTAATGTTTAAAAGTGGCACTGGGTTTGTGCAACTTACGACATTCAGTCACAGGGCAACATGCATTAGGAGCTTCCTTAACAACAGGTTTATAATACTTTTGACATTCCGGAGATGGCGGGCAAATTTCTGGCTTGCAAACTTTGATAGTTCGCGGACAGCAACCCGAAGAATCTGTCACTTTTACAAAACCTGGCTCCAATATTTCGTTCGCTATTTCTGCCTCTACATCAAGAGACGCACATTGATCTTCAGGTACGCATTCTGTAAAAATCAATTAATACATAGAAATTAATGGTGCGAAATTTATTTACTTGGGATTAAAAAGATGTTTCATACTCACGGCAAATAAACTTTTGACAACCATTTCCGTCAGTAGTAGTTCTCAATGTTTGCCCGTAGCCGCAATCTGGCTGTAGAGATTCTTCAGTACAGACAGTTGGAACTACAGGTACAGGTACTAAAATTTCAAGATTTCTTTTCGTTAAATAGTTAATAATTTATTTACAGCTACTTTTTAATCTATTCGAATCAACAATACAGTAATTTACAATAATTAAGAATAGCAAAAATTTATATTGAAAAGGGTAAAATAGAATAAAAAAAAAAAAAAACAATTACCGCACAAATACTTTGGACAGCAATCATTCTCCGTTCCAGGTACAACGACCGGATTCGAATTCTCGTCGCAAACGGTCTCGATCGCAGGGCAGTTCGTCTCTTGACACATGACGACACGGTTCTGGCAGGTGCACTGGGTGCATTTGTTCGGCATCCAGATATCTCCCTCGATGTGACCCTCGGGGTCACAGACGAGGCACTGCCGCTTGGGAATGCAAGTGTCGTTGTGCATGATGTGGTCTTCAGGGCAGAAGCAGCCCTCGATCGGGCTCGCGAAGCAAAATTCCGGATGCTCCAGGGTTTCACAAGTTTCCGGGCAACCAGAGTTGCACGATCGGTACTCCAAGTCTGCGTGTTTCATAACATTAAATCATTATTTTTACCTTATTTAAAGCTATTATTTAAACCTATTAGCAAAAGAAAAGTCAGCAATTTTTTTTCTTAACATTATTTAAAATTATAATAACGAAATTGCGATTTTTTTTATTATCTCATGAAAAATTTATTAGAATGCAATAAATAATCATGAGTAAAATTGTCTGACACTTGGACTTTGCAGCATCTTTAGTATTATTCATCAATTTTCATTTTTATTTGGAAGACTTGTACCGTTCTCCCTTAATTTATTCTGAATAAATTCTTCCAATTTCCATATTGAAAAAAAAACACAGGTATTTTTCTTTGAAAAAGCAATACGAATAAACCTACGTTCCGTAAATTATAGTACATTGTGCAAGAAGGGGAGAAAGTAAGCTATTTCTAGTGAGGGTGAGACAGAGACGAGTGCTGAAAACCTTACCCGAGTCTGAAATAACTTTTCTTCCCGTGTTATACAAACCGTGTTTTTTTCAAAGAAAGCGTGAAAAGCCCTCTTTTAGTATTAGAAAGTTGGGGAGATGATCGTGCATTTGAAATCGACTAGAAATGAGTCAGGCAAATAATGAGGCGCGGATAAGGTCCTCTTAAGGCACTCGAAGTGCCTTTTGAGGCCCTGACGCGAGCCCCGTGACCTGCCTGATTCATTTCTAGTCGGATAAATATATCATAATCGAGTCAATTCAGAAAAAAATATAAGAAAATTTACTAAATACAATTATGTAGAAATGATTGTGCGCGATATTAATAAAAAGAATAGTAACTTACGGCTCGGACAAGCGTAGGGGCAAACCTCCCAGGATCGCCAGTCGAGGCAAAGTCCAGCTATCGAGCAGGTCCTCGCGTAGGCCTCAAAGTTGATGCAGGGACTGCCACCGTCGCACACCGTGTCCTTGCAGGCCAGGTAGTAGGGCGTCGGGTCGACGAGTCCGTGGCACCGGGAGAACGCCTCGCTCTGGAACAGGGCGCTGCAGTAGCGCTCCGCGGCCGGCTCGTTCGGGCAGCGCGGTCGCTCTTCTATCTTGTTCAGGCAGCGACGGTCTTGCTCTTCGGTCGTCTTCAAGAGCCAGCTGTTGCCGAACTCTTGCATGTCTTCTGTCAGCTGAGACGAACGAATTCAAATTATACACAGCTGATTTTCCGGTCTTCCTGCCGGTAATTACGCCATACATATAGGTACTTACCTCATTATTCGACATTTTGAAGTCATTTTTCGGATTGCCATTGCAATCGCCGCAAAGACCTTCCATGGATCCTCCGAATGTATGTGACGGTAATCGAAGCATGAAGCTGAAGTCATGTTTGAAACAGATTAGTTCCAATTGAATGGCTGGCATAAGTAGTCTTATGTCACGATTCGGAGTTTCTTCAAGGAGTAGCCAAGATGACTTGAATGGCAAAGGTTGTACCAGTTGATCGTCGACAAAACTCACCAGCTAAAATATTAAATTATTAAGTCGATAATTAATTTAAATATAAGCAGTTTTTGTTTAGTAAATACCTCATCTTGGATGTCACTCTTTCCTACTTCAACTTTGTGGTTTTGTAGTAAAACGGTAATTTTTTGGATGCATATACCTTCAGGGCACCCACCATTGGTTACATAAACCTAAAAAAAGTTTACGCGAACATTAATAATCCTAATTTTATCAATAATTAAAAAAAAATTATAAATTTATTCATGAAAATTTGCACATGTCAATACATACAAATAAATACAAATAAATTAGATTTCTTAATTTATTTCACTAAACTTTTTAAGATTCATTGTTATCGCATATGTAGATATGCGTTTGACCAATTTGTGCATTATCTACTTGTACGGTTATGCAGTAACAAGTTTAGGTATATGCATAATAAATTTCAAACGTTTCTACTCTTCAATTCATTAAAAATTTGGTTCTGACACCAGAAGAAAATAAAAGAGTTGCACTTACTTCGTACAGATGTCCATTATCTCCACCATCTAACGGTGAAGGGATATTTCTGGACAGCAGGTAGGTGCAGTTACCTTCGAACAAAAGGTTTTTCCTATCGAAAGTAACATACTTGGAGTTACCAAAGCCGTCGCAAACGCAGTCTCGGCACTCGGTTGGTGGTACGCAAGTGTCACCGTTGCGAACCAGTCCATCCGGACAGAAGCAGCCTGTCACGCAAAGCCCGTCCATCACCGGGCAAGGGTCACCAAAATCTTGCAGATTTCCGCAGTTCATTTCGCACGTGTTTCTAGAATTGAAGGATTTTTTCGTAAAAGGTCATACTTTTAATATACCTCAGGGAAATAAAATATAAAAAAAAGCGTCGCAGGCGTTAGACGCATATTCATTGATAAGCTACGAAAGAATAGTTGAGTCTGTTAGGTTTTTAATTAAAAATCACTCAACAGCCATACCTGAAACAATCTTTGTGAACAAACGGCGCATCACACGAAGCTTGACAATCGTGAATGGATCTCCAGGTCGACAGATCAATGCTACTGTTGCCAGCCAGGCACTGTGAGACGAAGGAGGTAAGAACGCGGCACCGACACTCCTGGCTTGTCGTATTACCACTACTTAGACAGGCGCAGCTGTCCGCTAAACAGCTGGACGCAAATTTATCTCTGTCGACAACGGCAGAGCAAGCTTCAAACGAAGAGTCTTTTACCAGATTACACGTTTTCCAGGCTTCTCCTTGAATTTCTTCTGGACAAACCTGATGATTGCATTGAAATGGAAATTGTTTATTAAACTTCATGGACGTTTAATTTAAATAAGTAGCGTGTACTACACAAACATGTCTCAGATGTTTAATTATTACAAATATTTGCATAAGGAAAAACATTAGTCTCGTTATCTGTCTTCTAAAATCTATTAAATTAAGTAGCTCGTGATTTTATCTAAATAAATGATAGAAAAAGTTAGCCACCTTAAGCTTGCACTCAGCACTATCATCAATTTTCCAGCTGTCCGCAAAGTCCTTCGTGCTCTTAGCCGGCAGGCCCTGGGGCGTCTGCTGGTCGTTCTGGGGCTCTCCGTCGAAGTAACCGCACATGCCGTCGGCGTGCCCGGCAAGTTCCTCGGAGACGCCGATCTTGATTCCGCCGTTGCTGTCGAGCAGCGCCCAGAACGGGTAGTGCTTGGACTCAACTCGCAGTGAATTACCGACTCGAGATATCTTCATCCACGGGTACTTGTCGCCCAAGCGCTTCACCTCGCTGGGGCTGTAGTAGTTGCCGTCGACGTAGGCGTGCATGTCCTGGAGGAGCACGATCTCGTGCCCGTCGAACGTTACAAGCAGGGTGGTTTGGCAGGAGAATTCCTTTTCGTGGCAGACTTTCTCCGCTGCAAGGCAACGCGTTTTTATACGATAGTTTTCAGCCGCTTTGTCACTGTAGGGAATTAGACTATGCACCAAACTTACCGACTATGTACCATCGATTGGCGTATCGATCTCGGGCCAGGATATGATTGCAAATGTCGAATTTGTATTCCAGATTATCAAAAGTAGTAAACGTTCTTCCGACAATGTTGCAGATTCTTTCTTTAGGGGGGATGGGGATGCAGACGTTGTCGCAGTTGTCTGATTTGCGGTAAGATTTAGATCTGTCGTACAATGGTTGGAATCCTGATGGACAGACGAGTTTACATTGCTTTTCCTTTACAAGCTTATCTTTTTGTTTCGGTACGCAGACTATTTTTGGGCACAGTTGATCTTCCGCTTCATCGCCGCCCAAACGGCTGCTGAACATTGGAGCAGCCGCTGGCATAGTTACCCTGAAATTCATTAATGATTAACGAATTTCAATTTGAATGGTTATCTTAACGTAAAAAGAGAGAGAGAAGCCAATGAAGATTTACTTGAAAACTTTTTTGAACGAAGTTTTTACGGTTTCAGATGTCGTGACAGTAAAGTCAAAGCTCGCTCCAGTTCCCACGGCTTCCGGATTTTCTAATTCAAATCCAGGCGGACAAGTTGTTTGACATGCTATATCTAAGATATCATTATAATTAATAAATATCATTTATTATCATTTTTTATAACGTTTAGCAGAAGCAAAAAAAAAAAACAATTGGACCTACTTAGAGTAGTAGTAGTGTTCTTGATTCTTGTGGTTTCCCCGGTCTCCGTAACTTCAGCTACGATCTTGCATCCGGTCTCGTCATCAGGGCAATCCTGCACCCCGTCGCACCACTTTTTCTCGTCGATGCAAATCTGATTCGGGCTCGACGGACAGAGTCTCTGGCCAGCAGGACAAGGCTTGCAGATGCAACCGCACAGCTCGGTTAGCACCGGCCGGTCGTTCGGACTTGGACAAGGGTCGCAAGCCTTCGGCTGACAGACCGGGTTACCGCCCAGCGTGCACAGACAGAATTGGCAGTCGTACGTTTCAAAAGTCGAACCCACTGAATACCTGCGAAGAACGAAATTTTGTTTAAAGTTATGAGACTTTTTCATAGAGACAATAATTGCTTCCTCCTCGAGGAAGCTTTGTAGTGCTAAAAAATTAACTTTGGATTATAGAACGCATTGAAAATGTGTTTTAATTCTTAAAAAGAATAGTGGCAATGTGTAATTACAACAATTAAATGGAGCAAAAATTATTTAATCGCTTTGGAACGTGTTACTAATTTTATTAATGCATTAAATTATTAAACTTACGTTATGTGTTCATAAACGCAAGGACATTCTTGTTTCGCAATACACGTAAAACCATCCCACCATAGAGATCCATCACATTTGCATTTATTCTTGTTGTGTACTTTAATTCCAGGGCAAATGTTGCACTCCGATGGAAGAGTTGTTACTATGTAAGGCATTACGGTCGTTGGCGCTGGATTCGAATATTTTGATTATTAATTCAGCAAGTGATGAATAAAATAGTAAATTAAGCAAAATTAACTCACGATACGGTACGAAACATCCTAGAATTTCAGCCTTTAGTCCAATATGTCTGTGCCATTTTGTAGGCAAGATTCTGATGAATCTAGCACCTACTGGTCTCTTGAAGTAATTAACTTTGCTGTTATAATCATCAACGTTAGCGAGAAATTCTTTTTCTTCTCCCGACTCATCGAGGATCGGGTTCCAATTTTTACCGTCGATGCTGTAATGAACTTTGTATGCCGTGGTCCATATGTCATTTCCACCCTTGGTTTCAATACCAGTAATGTTTCGAGGCTCCAAAAAGTCGAATTGGACGTATTGATCCGGATTATCCATCGATGGACTCCAGATTTCAAGGGACGAAAGCCTCAGGTTGGGTGAGATAGTATTAAATGACGAAGAAGAAACTGTCACTTGTTGGTCCGACATAATGTAGTCATCGTAACCCATTGGATCTTCACAAACTAAAAATAAAATCATCTTAAAACAATTAAAAATTCCGTCACTTGAAACAGTAAGTCGCGCATAAAAAATAGAAACACTTGCCGGGTATAATCACAGTTTCAGTAATAACCCGTGTTGCAGTAGTAGTGGTATAAACTTCTGTGGTTACAGGCGTTTCTTCTTCACAGTCTACCAGATCGACCTGCATGGCAATAGCATCGTGCCAGGTAACTGGATTGATTCTTACAACTTTGGCCTCGATCGGAGGATGGAAAATCTGCATGACAGGATTGAAACTGTCGACTGGCCCGCTCAGTACTTTTGGAATATCGATAGTGCCTGCAAAATCGAATAATCGATAAGTGACTAATTGCGTTTGCATGTATTTGGCACAAGTCACGTAAAAAACCGCTGAGCACACCTGCTTCCGTAACGTAGGAGAACACCTGTCCATCTTCAGAGTATAGCACCTTGTAGCTCGTAACGTATTTGTCCTCGAAGGAGTCGCCTCTGACGATGACTCCGTAAATCGGTCTGGCTCTGTCGAACTTGATCTCGACCCACTGTCGATCGTCGTTGACCTCGGGCTTCCACGTCAACATCGACGGCGTGCGCCTCAGTCTGGCGGTGTCGGCCGTCAAGAATGGCGATTCGAAGCTGCTCGCATTGTAAGCTACGTCGAACGGAGTCTTCTCAACCATCCACCCGTAGTTTTCGCTCTCGCATCTCGAGGGTGGTGTGAGGGTGTTCGGAATTATTGTAGTAACCAGAGGCTCCTTATATCTATTTTCGAATTTCAAAATTATTACAATTAATCATCGTCATTTATCCAAGTTTGTGTTTTTGTAAAAGATGTAGCTTGCTATTTATACGATCTACATTTTATGAAAAATCTGACTTACTTTTCAGGCATGACGGTTTCGTTACGCCCGACCTCGTTCGTCTCGCAGCCGGACTCGGAGCAGCTGAAGTAATTATTGATGCATTGACAGACTTTACACTCGGAGACCTTGACAACGACGCCGGGCTTAACCGGCTCCCCGTAGTCAGTTTTACACATGCAATCCGAGCGATCGACGCAGGTGAACCGATCGCGCCAGTACTTGAAGGGCGGACAGTCCTCTCTGGCTACGGGCACGCAGCCGGGCACGCAGTCGATTCCCCTGGCGCAGGTTCCTTCCAGTCGCAGGAGGTGATTAAAGTACTCGCAGGTTTTCGTGCACTGAATGGCGCAGTCGCTCCAGCGTTCTCCCTCGGGACAAACTGATTCAAGCATTCTTTTTAGTTTTAGAATTTAAAAAATTTATTTCCTCTTTAGAATATTAAAAAAATTGAAGCTCACGCGACTCGGGGACTATCGGCTCGGTAGTCGTAACGATGCCGCACTCGGGTCTGACCACGGCGACGTTCGTCGGCCAATCGCAGATCTGCAGCCTCTCGTTGAACATGGTGCCGGGGCCGCAGGTCTTGCGCACCCACTCGTTACCGTAGAGGCCGGGGCCGCACTGCAGGAACTCGTGGCAGTTCTCGGCGACGGCTCGGTACGGCTCGTCTAGCCTGCAGAACTCCATTCGCGGCGGGATCGTGCTGATCGGCAGCTCCTCGCAGCGGCAGAGCACTCGGATCTCGAAGTCCGGGCAGGAGAGGTTCAGGCGCCGGTCGAGAAGGCACATGAAGCCGTTCTCCAGACTGCACTCGACGTTCAGACCCACCTGAATTTTCAATTTTACCGATATTTTTATATATAAACTAGATATTAGAGCCGAATAGATTCTGAACTCGAAATCTAATTCTTAATAGAACGTACTTCTTTGTAGGACAATTTAGTATCAGCGGTTCGGCACTGAATATCCATCATTTTATCGCGATCGCAAACTGCCGAGCTGTCGTCTTCTAGCATTTCAATTAAATCTGGAATGTTTTCAATATCGTTTCTGAATCCGTCTGATTTTGGCCAATCTCTATTGAACCATCTGGACCATCCATTTTTGCAGTTTTTCTGTTGGTCTCTGAAAGTTAGATAGATTGGATAGTTCCGCGGCTGCTTATCCCCAGAAAAAGCAGCTCCTCCCGCAAAAAATGCCTGTAATGAGAAAAAGCATAATATACCTGATATTCTCGACGGTAGGTCTGAAGGGCATAGACGTGGTAGTGTCGAAGAACGGCGGCAAGGTCGAGGGCACGCAGGGGGTGCCCTTGCAGACCTCCTTGCCCCGGCTGCAGAAGCACGAGTGGCACTCGTCCCCGCCGGTCCTGTCTCCCTCGAAGTACTCGACGCCCTCGATTATCGCGCAGGGGGTCTTGCAACTGGTCCGGGGCACGCACTCGTTGAACGTCGAGTTGAGGTAGACGTAGCCGTCGGGACAGAGCTTCGGCTGGCAGCCCTCGACGCAGACGTCCTGGTCGCATAGGTGCAGGGAATCGCTGCGCGTCGCCAGATTCTCGCACGTCTCTCGGGGACAGGTGGAAACGCAGGCGGAGTAGTAGCTCGAGGAGGCTTCGTCGCACTGCATCGGGCAGAGCTTCTGGCTTCGCCACTGCATGTAACACGGTCATTGCGTTAAGTAGCTTTTCAATCTCGTTTTGTAGCGATACGTATATAATATTACGAAAAGTCTATTTTCGACTTGTATTTTCAATTTAGTGACCATCAAGGTAAACAATAAATTGATATTTTTTTTAACGAAGAAAAGAAAGTGATGTCTACTTGAGTTCCCTACCTGAATAGGTACACCCCTTGCATTACACGCCTGGGCGTAGGCAGCAATCGCCGTGCAAAGGCACTCGCAATCGCCTCCGTCGTCGCAGCCGCAAGCATCGTAGATGCACTTTTCGATGTAGCTCTCCGGCGGGATCTCCGTGTGGCAAGCTTCGAAGAGGTCGGATTTCATGATCCTGCACTTCTGGGTGGCCCAGAGTCTCCTCTCCGGGTGCTTGGCGCAGGTGTCGGGCTGAACGGGGCTGGGCTGTCCGCAGAGCTCGTTCATCTTCCAGGAGTCGCCGAAGAGGCTGGCCGAGGCCTCGGACATGCCGCCCGACGGCGTCTTGAAGTCGTCCTCCGCGTTGTCGTTGAAGTCGCCGCAGAGACCTTTGGTCAGGCCCTTCCATTTGGCGTCGAGCCGGACGTAGACTCGCGTGCCCTCGTCCCACTGGAGCACCAGGCCGAGGTCGGGAACGTCCAGGAAGACGAACAGGCCCGCGCGGCGCATGGCTATGCGTCCTGCGGAGAGGTAGAGAAAGCTGCTTCCTTAGCTGCGAGCTAGGCGGAGTTACTGCTTTGTGTAAAAATTGCTTACCCAGGCCTCGGAAATTCTCGGCGGTTATGCTCTTTCCGCGCGTTAAGGTGAAGCTTTCTTGCTCGGCGCTGTAGCTTCTGCCGACGGTCAGTGTCACGGCTTTCGAGCAGGTGACACCTGTCGTTCCGCAAGCGACGTTTCGAACCGTAATGTCGAACGACTCGGCGTCACTTAATCTACCCTTAGCGAGGACGTAGTCGCAGACTCCCTGAAAATCGTACCGGCGGTTGTCGAAAGTTTCGTAGTGAGAGTCGCCCCAGACGGTGCAAACGCCTGAAAGTAAAAAGTAACGAATTGGGTTAAAAAATTCATTTCGTCGGCGAAAGGAAGTGTTTGTTTATCAATGAAAAATGACCTGGGCAGATGATGTCGGTGCACTTCCACCTGCCGGCGCTGCACTGGCAAGAATTGCACTCCTGCTGCATGCGCGAGCCCTCCTTGTAGCTCTGTCCGCCGTGGTAGCAGGGGCACTGCTTCTCCTCGACGCACTCGCCGCTGGGCAGGTCGAGGACGTAGCCGGGCTTGCAGACGCAGCCCGGCCGGCAGATCGCCGGGCTCTGGCTCGCGCGCCGGTGCATGTTGCGGCAGGTGCGCGGCTCCGCCGGCTCGCACGTCGTCACCTCCTGGTGGCGCGTCGCGCTGCACAGGCTCTTCAGGCTGGTCACGGCTGGGTACTCGGCGATCTCGTTCTCATTCGCCAGCTGGCAGTTCCAGCGACCACCTGAGCAAATTATGGTAATACACGTCTCGACGCAAGTAACATTTTAGTCAGCGAAAATTAATCTACCTGCGCAAGTACAGAGTTCCTGGCCTTTCGGTCCTGGTCGGACTTCCCGGTACCCGGCGAGAAACTCGATCTCGCCGTGAGTGCAGGAACACTGCCCGATGGGTATACACTCGCCGTTAACGTCCAGAGTGAAGCCTTTAGGACAATTGCAACCCTCGACGCACTCTTCTTTGCAGTCTTCGAGGAACGAGATGTCGGCGCAGGATCTGGTTAAATGAATCGTCTCAATGTCAATAGCCGTCTCCTCGAAGAAATTGTAAATTCGCCAATTACCTTGTGCAGCTGCTTCCGCAGACTTGGTACTCCTGATCTCCGGGACAGTGCACTCTGCACTCGTGCACTTCCTGCCGCCACGGAATGACCACACCGACCTGCGCGCAATCCTTGGCGTAAGCAGCGAGCGTAGGACACAGGCACGTGTCCACGTTCATCTCGCAGGCGCACATGTCGTATAAGCAGTCCTTGTAAAATGGCTCGGGGTCGACGTGCCAGTGGCAGCCTTTTGAAAAAATCAACGGTTTATCATCGACGTGTTTCAAGTTTAAAAGCTGCATCAGTCAGTCCCTCTGATTACTCACTTGAGAATAGCTGCTTCTTCAGACTGGAGCAGTACCTCTCGGCAGCAGATCGCTTTTGCGGGTTCAGCTCACAAGGATGGTCGGAATCTTTCCTGACGTCGGAGCACTGCTCGCTGGTCTTCCACTTGTTGGCAAAAGCTACGACGGCCTGCTCGACGTCGCCGTCGGGTGTCAAGAAGTCGTCCTTTTGACTGGACGTGAAGGTTCCGCACAAACCCCTCGTTTCGCCTGCCAAGCAATTGTTTCGAATTTAGGACTGGAAGCCTTTAAAAGAGTTTCGATCGAGCTTACCTCGAAATTGGGGTGGAGCGTTAATGTAGACGCGAGAGACACCGTCCCACAAGACTTCAATGCCGTTCGGCAGCTCGACGCTGATGAAGATGCTGCTGACGATGCGGACTCGGGCTCCCCCGGCCAGCATCGGGAGCTTCGTCACGTCCTCGCCGTTTACCAGTATCTGGTGGTTTTGCTTCAGTTTTATGGCTACGTTGTTCACGCGGATCGTCACGGTTTTGGTGCAAGATGGCTCGCCGTCTTGGTAGGATCGAACGTAACCCATCATCTGCAATTTGACGAAAGAAATTTCGACTTCGTCAATAAGAGATTTTGGATAAAAAGGAGCTTGCTTATATCGACAAGTACCTCCGAAATGGCGCTGGAGCAATGGGCGTTCTCTCCCTCGACACTGTAATCCGGCCCCTTGAGCAGATAATACGAGCACTGCCCCATGAAGTCGTATCTCTTGCCGTCGAAGGTCGTGTAATGGGGATCGCCGACGGCGGAGCATCTCGCGCTGCACTTGGACTCGGTGCAGGTCCACCTGCCCTTGATGCAGGCGCAGCTGTTGCAGTCCTTGGAGACGCTCGAGCCCGGGGAGAAGGACTTGCCGCGCAGCTGGCACGGACACTCCTCCATGTTGATGCAGCGACCTTCGTGCAGGACCGTGCCCACCGGGCAAAAGCAGCCCTCCTCGCAGCTGCTGCTCAGCTCGTTACTCGTGTCGAACGGTTCCTTTTCCAGCTCGGCGCCGCAGGAGGGCTGCGTCTTCGGTCCGCAGGCCATGTACACTTTGCCGTACCTGCACCTCATAGCTGGAAATTCGAAGGACTCTTTTGCGCTTTTGCGGTCGCGTCGTCTAGTCGCTTAAAACTGGTGCTACTCACGGCAAATGCTGTTGTCCCTCCAGCCGGCGAGAGAGACCATCCCCTTGTGGGCGCACTGCCTGACGTAGACGCCCATGGTTTCGCAGGCGCAGCTCCTACGATCCTCGTCCTGACAGTTGCAGTAGTCCCACCTGCAGGCGGCCTCGAATCCCGACAGATCGACGAGCGCGGCGCAGCTCGAGTATCGCGAGTCCGAGAGAAGCTGCGAGCAAAATTCGCTCGCCTTAAACTCCAGCTCCGGGTCCGATGAGCAGCCGCTGTGTTGGCTCGTGTATTCCTCGCATTTGTCTGGAAAGATACTCAATCGAACGAGTTAGTCTCTCGGATTTGGTCTTCCATGCTGGACACGAACCTCCAAGATTGTCCAGCCTCCAGCTGTTAGCCAAATGCATCGGGCTCTTCATGTCGAGGCCGTAGTCGTCCTCCCTCTCTCCGTTCAAGGTTCCGCAAAGGCCAGCAGTCCTGTTCCAGAGCGCCTCGCTCGCCTCCACCTGCACCAAGCTACCGGTATCCCACCTGATCCTCAAGCCCACGGCGTCCAGCGAGGCCAGGATAAACTGCCCGCCGCTGGTCTCCTCGACGCGGAGGTGCGCCAGCTGCGACGGGATCGGCAGCTCTTTTTTCGACGTTCGCAGCTCCGGCTGGCCCGACTTTGACAGACTCAGGCTGTACTCCTTGCCCTGCACGAAGATGCGGATCACTCGAGGGCAGCGCGCTACCGGGACGTCGGTGAATTCGGTCTCGCAGCTCGGATCGTTTTGCACCGTCACGGTGAATAGGCCGTCCTGGGTGTCTTTCAGTAGGGTGTACGAGCAGCGACTCTCTGCAATTGCAATCAGCGGGTGCTCGTTTTACTACGTTTCTCTAGTTTATAATTAGTTTAATGTCTACTCCTTACCAAAGCTGTAAATCTTTCCATCGAAGGTCTTGTAATGCACGCCAGCCCAAGCGAAGCAGGAGCCGCTCTCCTTCTTCTTGACGAACTTTTCCATGTTACCCCAGCCCAGGCCGTATCCACCGAAGAGCATGTCCAAGCCCGTTCCAGCTCCGCTCATGCTCCCGCTCGAGCTGCTCGAGAAGTCGTGGCTGGAGAAGCCGTTGCTGGACTGCTTGGAGCCCGTGGAGCCTCCGGAGATACTCCAGCTTTGCTGGTGGCTGTGATTGGTCTCGACGTACGAGCTGAGCTCGTAGTTCTCGACGGTCATGAGTCGCGAGCCTATCGCCGGCAGACACTGCGGGATCGGCTGCGGCTCGAACTGACCGGTCTCGTATCTGCAGACGTACATGGCCGCTGGGGGGAACTCGAACGGCATCCCCGCGGGGCAGCTTAGCGAGCAGGAGTAGGAGTGCTCGTCCACGCTGCCGCATTCGTAGCCACCGTTGAAGCCTAGACGTTCCTCCGAGCAGGAGTCTTTTCCTGGAGAGTTTTTCATTCCGTTTTAGATTACCAAAGGCTTAATTTACCAACGGCTTGATCTTACTTACTGTACTGACACTGCGGCCCACGAAAATCTTGGGGACACTCACAAACGTTCAAGGAGAGACAAAATCCTCCGTTCTGGCAAGGAGGAGTGCATACAGCTGTAACAATCAATAACTAATAAACTAATGAAACGACCTCGAAACTTTTTTACAGTTGATTTTGACGTACATTGGCAAGCGGGAACAGTAACCCAGTCGCTTCGAGTTGGCTCCCAATTGCCGTGCTTGCAAATCAAATTCGCGACCGACGAGCCATCAGGAAAAACGAAATTTTTATGACAAGTTATGGTACAAGATCTGAAAGTTTTAGCATTCTTTTAATACTCTTAACATAAAAGTATATTATGGAATAGCAGAATGAAGTCTCTTACTTTGTGCTACACCTTCTTTCAGCATTAGGAATTAATGCTGGCTCGTTCAAGCATGGCATGTTCTCGAATTGACATTGAGATCCAGAAAAGTTTTCGGGACAATTGCATTCATTTGGTCCAACGCAAATTCCATTGTTTTTACACTCAGGCAAACAAATTGCTAAAAAATCAAATTTTTATTTGTCGTACCAAAAAACTGTTCTTTTTCTTACAACAGTTTCTTACAACTGAGTAGAAAAAATTATTATGATATTTAATTATGCCAAGTGATTCTGTAATTGGAAAAGAACTATACATGTATAAGCGAACACAAACGAGTATTTGCTTTTTAGATAAAAAAAACCGTAAAAATGCAAGTGTTCCAAATAAAATCAATATTTCACTTTTATTCAACAATAATTTTAGACACATTTTTTGTACTCACGTTCACAATGAGGAGGATCATCATAGTCAGCTCCTTGAACTTGCCAATTCATGTCTCTGCACATGATTGTAATCTCTTGTTCTCCATTGGGAAATCTGTAACCCTTAGCGCAAGTTCCCCGACACCAGCTTTACGCGTAAGTAAAAAAAATGTCAACTTGTTATTTTAATCTGCTTAGAAAGATCTAATATAAAGAAAACTATTAGCATAATTAACTGAATTATGCTTTTTAAAATAAATTACCCTTCCGATGAGCAGGACAATTGGCCCTTAAATCGTTGACCAGTGCTATACGGCATGGAAGGACATCCTCCCTTAAATGTTAGTGTTTTACCAGGTGCCTTGAGCTGGTTATTTTTTGTATACGGACCATCGCTCATTTCATAATCATATCTAAAGAAATTATTTATAATAATAAATAAATTTGGAAAGCTGCATAAACTTCTCTTCTTAAGAAGCTTCGGGACTTACTTTTCCGTCTGCGACTGAAACTCATCGGCAAAGGGATCTTGGGCGATGACGAGCTTATCGACAAAAATCGCGCAAGCGAGCGCGCCCAATAAAATCGTAAATCGCGCCATATTAACTTAAAATAAAGTCTCGAACTTAAAGCAACGAATCCATTCTTCCTCCCAGAGAAGTTATCTCGCGGTGCTTCTCAATACTAGCCTGAGCGCCTCGGCGCCAGTCGTCTTTATACGGCGAAATTTCCCGCAGGAAGCCCCCCGATAACTGGGTCAATCCAGATAAATTCCTCGCTCCGCTCGCGAAACGTAATAAAAGCAGCGCAAAACTACGCGCCAGGATACGGAACCTTTCTTCACCACAGCGCCGGTTTGTACGCGGATGTCGGACTTTCGAGGGATGCGAGGTATCGCCGCCACCGGCAGACGTACTTACCCGGAATCATATTCGCTGATATCGTGGGTGGCGATAATAGTCGAGCTCTTAGATGACTTTGCTTTCCTCGAAGAGGTCATAGTCTTGCTTTTGCTTGAACAAAGATTTGAAAAAAAAAGTTGCCGCGAATAAAAATCTTTTTAGGTTTTATTTTAATGAAAACTATTGCTCGATGAAAAGGATAATAAGAATTTTTATTACAATGTGCAAACATTGAAAACATTGTATTGTTCAATGTTTTTTAATAATTAAAAAAAAAATCGTTTTTACCCCTTCAAAGAATTGATATTGATATTTTGTTCGTCAAAAACTAGAAAAAATTTATTTTAACATACAATATATTCCTTTAATTAATACATTTTTGATACGTTATACTTGATGCTGACTAACTTTCTATATTTATTTATTTATTTATTTCTGATTCTTTAAAGAAATACGTAAAAAACAAAAAGAAAAAAAAATTCATCAATACTAATCCAAGGATAATGTAATATTAAACGAGTGAACTCGACTACCATATAAAGCATATACAAGGTCTTCAAAAAGTATCGGACCCCCCCTGATTCGCGAAAATATTCATTTTCGTAAAACATATCTGAAA
>JAWWEO010018879.1:0-19618 GCA_035582975.1 Ormyrus labotus | reverse complement strand
CTCGGCCTTCTGGCTAAGATCAGAGTGTATAAGTACATCTTATCTTATCAGTTGGCTAAGAACAGATGATTGATCCCTTCTCGGCCTTTTGGCTAAGATAAGAGTGTATACGTATATATTATCTTATCTTTAGCTAAGAACAAGCGATTTATCTCTTCTCGACCTTTTGGCTAAGATCAAAGTGTGTACGTACATCTTATCTCATCAGTTGGCTAAGAACAGATGATTGATCCCTTCTCGGCCTTTTGGCTAAGATGAAAGTGTGTACGTATCCGTTTCCCGGACAACTCGGCCCTTTGGCTAAGATCAGAGTGTATACGTATGTCTTATCTTATCAGTTGGCTAGGAACAGATGATTGATCCCTTCTCAGCCTTTTGGCTAAGATGAAAGTGTGTACGTATCTATTACCCAGGCAACTCGGCCCTTTGGCTAAGATCAGAGTGTATACGTATGTCTTATCTTATCAGTTGGCCAAGAACAGATGATTGATCCCTTCTCGGCCTTTTGGCTAAGATGAAAGTGTGTACGTGTCCGTTTGCCGGGCAACTCGGCCTTCTGTCTAAGATCAGAGTATATAAGTACATCTTATCTTATCAGTGGGCTAGGAACAGATGATTGATCCCTTCTCGGCCTTTTGGCTAAGATGAAAGTGTGTACGTATCCATTACCCGGTAAACTCGGCCTTTTGGCTAAGATCGGAGTGTGTACGTATATCTTATCATATCTTTTGGCTAAGAATAGATGATCGATCGCTTCTCGGCCTTCTGGCTAAGATCAGAGTGTATAAGTACATCTTATCTTGTCAGTTGGCTAAAAACAGATGATTGATCCCTTCTCGGCCTTTTGGCTGAGATCGAAGTGTGTACGTATCCATTACCCGGTAAACTCGGCCTTTTGGCTAAGATCAGAGTGTATACGTATGTCTTATCTTATCAGTTGGCTAAGAACAGATGATTGATACCTTCTCGGCCTTTTGGCTAAGATGAAAGTGTATACGTGTCCGTTTCCCGGGCAACTCGGCCTTCTGGCTAAGATCAGAGTGTATAAGTACATCTTATCTTATCAGTTGGCTAAGAACAGATGATTGATCCCTTCTCGGCCTTTTGGCTAAGATCAAAATGTATACTTACCTATTACTAAAGAACTCAGCCTTTTGGCTAAGATCAGAGTGTATACGTATGTCTTATCTTATCAGTTGGCTAGGAACAGATGATTGATCCCTTCTCGGCCTTTTGGCTAAGGTGAAAGTGTGTACGTGTCCGTTTGCCGGGCAACTCGGCCTTTTGGCTAAGATGAAAGTGTATACGTATCTATTACCCAAGCAACTCGGCGCTTTGACTAAGATCAGAGTGTATAAGTACATCTTATCTTGTCAGTTGGCTAAAAACAGATGATTGATCCCTTCTCGGCCTTTTGGCTGAGATCGAAGTGTGTACGTATCCATTACCCGGTAAACTCGGCCTTTTGGCTAAGATCAGAGTGTATACGTATGTCTTATCTTATCAGTTGGCTAGGAACAGATGATTGATCCCTTCTCGGCCTTTTGGCTAAGATGAAAGTGTATACGTGTCAGTTTCCCGGGCAACTCGGCCTTTTGGCTAAGATGAAAGTGTATACGTATCTATTACCCAAGCAACTCGGCCCTTTGGCTAAGATCGGAGTGTGTACGTATATATTTTCTTATCTTTTGGTTAAGAACAGATGATTGATCGCTTCTCGGCCTTTTGGCTAAGATCAAAGTATATTCGTATCCATTACCCGGGCAACTCGGTCTTTTGGCTAAGATCAGAGTTTATACGTATATCTTATCTTATCTTTTGGGTAAGAACAGATGATTCATCGCTTCTCGGCCTTTTGGCTGAGATCGAAGTGTGTACGTATCCATTACCCGGGCAACTCGGCCTTTTGGCTAAGATCAGAGTGTGTACGTATGTCTTATCTTATCAGTTGGCTAGGAACAGATGATTGATCCCTTCTCGGCCTTTTGGCTGAGATCAAAATGTATACGTATATATTATCTTATCTTTGGCTAAGGACAAGTGATTTATCGCTTCTCGGCCTTTTGGCTGAGATCAAAGTGTATATCTTATCTTATCTTTTGGCATACGTATATCTTATCTTATCTTTTGGCGAAGAACAGATGATTGATCGCTTTGGCATTCTCTTTCACCTGTTCTTTCTCTCATTCTTTCGCGCGGTATCCTTAGACTAAGCACTGTATCCTGCAGAGGAAAACGATTTTTCCTGTTCGCAGGTCCGGAACTATGCATGACACATAGGAAGTAGTCGCCAGTCACGAATAAATATAAAATAATAATATAATATAATTAAAAACTTAAAGCTATATATAATAAAAATTAAAATTTTTAACAGTGATATAATATAATAAAATATTATATCACATAAACATTTTTAACAATATCTAACTAAAATATATTACCAATATCTAACTAACATTTGCCTTGCCGTCGTAAATGTCCCAGGAGATGCATTTTTATCTATAGCATAGATTATTTTTTCATGGCTGTACAGTCTCGCTGGACATGTGAATCCCACAGCACATGTTACTCTATAATGGGGAAACACTCTTTCATGTTGTTTTGCAGAATCGCATTTACAGTCCGATGTAAATACGATATCATCTATAACCACAAGGTCTTTGTGTTTGGGTTGATTTTTTAAAGGATACATTGAATTCTTAAAAATATGTTTTCCTCTGATACCTCGATCAAAATAAAAAAATAACTTTGTTTGATCCTAGATAATTTAGATCTCCATAGGACATGCGTATTTTAGTTTTTAGTTTTAAGTTAGTTTGTAAGCTTGCCAGCCTATGTATAGGTAACTTTGTGTTACCTCTATAGGATTTACTTTTGTAAATTTTTCTGGTTAATAAATAAATAAATGAATAAATAAAAGCGAAGAAATTGTTTATCTTGATTGCGCTGATAAGAAACGTGCCATTAAATAAGTATTAGATTATAGAATTTATTTTAAATTCGAATTTTCAGTTCTTTAAAAAATGACTTGAATTCGTTAATGAGGAGTATTATAAAAATCGATTTTCTTTCTAAGTTACCTGCCGTACTCGCGCAACCGACCACAGACGCGACCAATGCAATAAGGAAGTACTTCATGTTCACTAACGCATCCTTCGTTCGAACACCTCTCCTATTTCTACCCGAAATCCAGCGAATCCTCCCACCTTGTAAAAACAATTATTAAAAAAATCTCCTGTCTGCCCGAAAATGATTGCTCCAAAATTCATAAGTTTTCATCTAAAAAAAAAACATGCGGCTGTTGTTGGCGCTCATTAATAATCTGCGCGGTACGCAAAAATGCGCATTCCGTTCATGCCGATGTGACAATTGTTGCGCAATTTATAAGAACAATGTATCGCCGGTAGCAAGTTCGAGGTGGAAGATCTCGCCCGATTATTCGTAATTGCTCGATCCTCATTGTCGGCACTTTGCCTCGTCCACTGAGAAATGGCACTTCGGGCAAAATATAGTTAAAAGTGCGCTGGATTTGCTCGTGATCTTGTCTTCTTATGGTGCCTTCTTATGGTGAAACAGAACAAATATTTTGTGCGAACAAGTGTTCAATCAAAATATAGCAAGTTTACGGTTATCTTTAAATATTGTTTCTTTTCTACTTTTAATAAGAACGCCATATCTCATATGTTTAAATAGAAAATAGCTTTTCCACTTTTCCAGAAACAAATTCAATTATTATTATTATTTATAAGTATTATGAGGAATTTGAAGCATAATACAATTATCACTACCGAAGCATCAGAAGCCACAAACCTGTTGTTTACTGGGTTTTATCATATCTTAATTAATTTTTGGTAGATTTATTATTTCTCAGTGAAGTTAATTTTTAAGAAATTCTAAATTCTAATCGAATGAATCATTATTTGAACAATTTAGCTTTCAAAAATTTTAATTGCTTGATGAAAGTTATGAAGACAGTAGCAGTGTTCCAATTAAATAAGTGGAGGAAAATAAATGTACATTTTCAAAATTGTGCTTAATACTAGTGCTTTATTTTAATAAAATAATCTATAACAGTGTTTAGTCATATTAATAACAATTCGCATCATCTTGAATTCACACAGTTTCCCTTTGACTCTTACTTATCTTTTTGGCGGTGGTGGCGGTGGAGGAGTTCCTAAACGAAACCGAAAAAATCTGCATTACAAGCTCACTCAAATCGATTTTTCGCAAGTATAATTTAGAAAAAAAGGAGGTCCTTCTTAAAAAAAGATATGCCAAAAGAGAATTACCAGCACGGGCAAAGCCACGAGAAACAACCCCTCGGTGGACGAACCCGGATCCCGTGAAGTTCTTCGGTGGTGGCCCTGGGGGTGGTGGTGGCCCATGCTACATCACAATTAAAAATTACTTCATTTCTCACAGTACACAACACACTAACGAAAGATTTCGGTTCGAAAATTTTGCTTTAGCTACTGGTTAGATAATTGATTTTGAATTCTTACTCCAATGTATTGGCATGCTTTTTATAGAGTGGTTATCTTCGTGGACGTGTTTTAGATTAACTAACGAACTATCGAATTTTGTTTACTTTTACTTTTACTGCTCCTTTTGCAAAGCCGATACGTGGAATGTTTTTTTACTTACTGCCGAAGCCAGAGCCGCGAAGAATGCAACAAAGAGCGCCAAAAGATAGAACTTCATGTTTACCGGCCGCTCGGATCCACTGGTGCATCCCGGACATGAATCTCGTCTATTTATACAAGCTAAATCGTCGGGGATTTGCATCCTCACCTAATAACCCATAAAACGCGCGGGCTCCTCCGTTCTCGAAAAAGCGAGAAAACAAAAAGGAAAACAATATGACACGGAATACGAGATAAACGGCTTCCGGCTTCATAGTCGGTAATTTCGGTCTTACGCAATTTCTCTCGGCCGAGAAGCGTTCCGGTCGTTCATAATTGACGCCGTCACGCCTCGAGCGACTAATTGCTCACGCGCGGTTTTGTTCGGTTTTGTCCTCCTAATCGGTCACCTGTGTTGCGCTGCTTCGCGGCAGTTACTCAGTCGGATTATAAGGATGCACCGTTCGAAGCGAAGTTTGTTTGGCTGCATATTGGAACGCGCGGTTTTGGTAAAGTATATATACATGGAATCAAACGGATTTTGGCAATTCTCCAGCATATTAAATTATTTCCTTGGAGTTGAATCGTATATGAATAATCTTTGTTTCTACCAATAAAGTAAATTATTTGAGCTTATTGTCATTATTTTGATCGTGTTTAAAATAATAAAGATTATTTTTACAAAAAATTAATTAATAATTAATTACATTTAATTGTTATTATTTTACTCCAAAAGTCTTCCCTAGATATTTTATAACTTTAATATTATTTATCGTGTGATTAATAATTTGTCAAAATACAAAATTAAAAATTACAAACATATGTCATTAACAAAAATATTTTTAAATTACAATTTGTTAGTAGTCTTTTTAATTTTGTAAAGTTACCGCTAAAGCAATTGTTATTTTTCCAACTTCGGTTTTCACACTGCTATTAACAGAACCCATATATTCAACAACAACAAATATTTGATTTTATTTATACTCTCCAATCTCTATTACCTTAATTTAACATCCAATTAAAATGTCCGCAAGTAGCTGAAATAAATATTATTCACTTGACTAAATTCACTCTGTCAATAAACAAATATCACCCAACAAAATCACTCTTCCGCTCTTGCAAACTACAATCACCTCCGTCCCAACAAAGCTAATATTCAGCCTCTTCTCGGCCATCCGACAGGCGACAGTTTCACCTCAATTTCGCCTCTCCCTTACGAAGCAAGTCGGGCGAAAATATTCTTAAGGGTTATTTCGCGCATAATTCAGCGGCGCCGACGTCCGCGGCGCGAATAAGGCCCAATTAGGCTTCGTCTCCCGCGTGGAAGCGACAAGGTAACTTCGTTAGAAGCGAATATCGGTCTCTCTTGTTCGGGCACAGCGCCGAGAAGAATGGCCCGCTGGTTCGCGTAAATTGGAAGAAATGGTCTTTGCCTCGCGCAGAACCCGACAGACTTTGTTGAGGGGAGGCTTTTCTGCCTGGAGAAAGGATCGAGAATGACTGCTGTAAGAGTGCGCAAGTATGCAATGTGGAGACAACTTAAGAAAAACTTTTATGATTTTTAATTTCAAGTTAAGGGTCCGACTCAGGTGCGTAACTGAAAATCTGTTTTCTAGAGGAATCTAACTCTGTTTGTGATAACTTTACTCGCACTAGTTGCACATTATACTATTTCAGCACCTTCAACTTTAAAGCTTACTTGCCTCGATCGTCAAAAATCAGATTAATTATTTTTTTGACCTTATCGAAGTCATTATTTCTAAATTTTTATGATGATGATGAGCTGCTACTGAGTATATATAGCACTTACTAATTTGAAAAATTCTTCCTCACATACAGTTGAAAATTGTTTTCGTAACACAATGTTGCAAGATGATTTTGTTTTTAATTTTCCGTTTCCTCAATTTTTATTCAAAGAGAGTAATTACAACGCAAAATATATAAACAGAAATGTTACAAAAACAATTTTTACGTATATCATTTAATTTAATAATTTTAAAAATTCTTTCTGACAGCTAAAAATAGTTTTCGTAACATATCCGTTTATAATATTTTATATATTTTAAGTTGCAATTATGCTCTTTGAATACAAATTGAGGAAATAGAAAAAAGAAGTGTTTGCAATTATGATAATATTATGTCAGATTACTAGCTGGTATACGTGCAAATGTTTCTATTTGCATATAATGGCAAAATTATGTTTACGTTTATTTTTCTATACTTAAAAGTTTACATCGATAAGATTTTTTTAATGCAACACTTTTTAAATAAGACCCTTTAGATTCTTCTATTGATCTACGACTATTTAAATGTTTACGAAAATTTTAGAATTCCCCAAGTGAAAATATACGAAAATGAACCACGGGAATTCCCGCGCCACCATCAAACGGTACATTCTTTGATTTCTTTTTTCGTAATATATATATAGTTATAGTCTATCGGTATCCTTTCAGACCAGTTTAAGTTGCCGAAGAGAAGAGTTCGCAGCGTTCGTTTTAAGAAATCCTTTCAGACCAGTTTCAGTTATCGAAGAGGAGAGATCGTAGCGCGTGTTTTAAGGGGTCATCAACCTCTGATCAGACCATTTTAATCACAAGAATTTATTGTAAGTTTTAGATTGAACAATACGTTTACTATAGAGCATATCATGTTCATGTTAATTACATATCCGGAATTTCATAATAAATTGTGATTAACTATAATAATGTAATAAGAATTTATTTATAGTTTACTTATTATCAATTAACAGAAGGATTAATGTGCTTATTAATTTTCTTCCTTATAGTGAACTTTAACTTGCAATGAGGCATTCAGCATTGCTCATATTAAACATTGCCCTCTACAACGTCACATTTGGACTTGACGTCTTCAAAGATTTCCGCATCTCAAATCAATTCACAAGAGAAATCCCGGGTTACGCTTATCCTTTTAAAAATAGAAATGCCATTTCCACCGTATCGTGGAGTAAAATTTATGGGATAAATATAATTAGAACTTGGAACGAGCTCGGAGTGCCCATCAATAAACAAAAAAAATGCGTAAAGCCAGTTTTCCTCGGAAACGATATAGAAGTAAGCCGCATAACATCGGTGCAGGAAGTTGGCAAACAAAAAATTATAATCCTTACCGACATGAGGTCTACTAACCCTGAGATACCTTACCTAGCGAATATGTATATTATTTACAATCCGGTTGATTGTACCGGTACGAATCTTGAACTAGCTGGCGAGAACGGACAATTGATATATCACAGTGTTCCAGTTACCTACAGAAATGACATGTTTGAGATATTTCCTATTTTTTATAACGGAAGCACATCGGAATATATGTCGACCCTTGGACGGTATAAGTCCACAAGATCCAAACCAATTAATGTACCAGATTCTATCGATCCAGAACTTAAGTTATCTGGTGATCATGACCTTATATACGCAGTAAATTCCAAATCGCCATCGGAAGGTTACTTTATCGTGACGAACGACAAAGAGGCTGCAACCTTTTACTTACTGAGTTCGAAACTTAAGCTGGAAAAGAAGGTTTACAAAGAAGGAATTTATGCATACGCAGCATCGACGGGATTCTGCTGGATAACTGTATGTTACAACAAAAAAAAACAGCTTACGTGTGATGTCCTGGATAAGGATCTGAATCTTAAGTTTGAAGTGTCAATGATGAGTCAACCAAATGGGACATTGCTGAACGTCTGGGTGGACAATCTTTTTGACGGAACTGTTATGATCCTATCGAACTACAACTTCACTGTGAAAAACGATGCAGGAAATGAAAGAATACAAGTGTCTTATGCGCAGAGGATCTTTCAGGATGGATCAACAAGTGAGCCCTTGAAACTTGGCGCAGCTATTGATGGCAGCGCAGAGAGCAGATCCAGAGGCTTACTTACGGACAATGGCGAATACTGTGCTGTAAATGTAGTGGCGAAGCAAGTCGATCAAGATTGGTCCTCTAATGTGACTGCAATATGTGCTGATCCTTTGGTTAAACCGGAAAGTATAGACGAAGAAGAGGATAGTGAAGAAGACAGCGAAGAAGATGAAGACTATCTTTTTACTAAGTAATCAATACAAATTATTCTTCTGTGATTTACACTTTACATGAAATTTTTTACTTTCAGTCTGACTTAATGTATTTGGATAGAATTAAAGAGTTTCATTTTATTCGTTATTAATTACATTGTTTGTGAATATTGAAAAAAAAATATTAATTTCTCAGTTTTTAATACAACATACTACTTATGTCAAAGACTGAAGTGAATAAATAAACAGAAATTAAGAATATTATGGATATTAATATTGATATTATATTCTAAACATGTAAATATTAGCTTTTTCGTGAAACTGTAAATTCAGTATTTAATGTAATTTTCAGTAGTTCGTCTACAGCTAGATATTTTATAATTTTATTCTATAATTTTATAGTATAATTTGTAATATAATTTCAAAATAAAAAAATAGTAACGTAATAAAAACATAATAGTTTAGTTTTTTATGGAAAAAATCCAATTAATAGAGGTGATGTACGTTGAATTAAGCAGTTCTATGTATATGTTATACATTACGTAAGCGCCAATAATACTGTACTTTCCAATAACTCTATGTTAGATTTCGTTTATGCTGAAAAAACTCTTTTGCATAAAGTAGCGGCAAGTACTAACTAAAGTCTAGGCTATTGGACGCACTTGAGGTTTGAGTTCAATAATACATTTTGTGTTTACGAACGAGGAAAGTCTCACGTGTCTGTATAACTTTGCTATAGTTTACTATATATTATCACGTTATTATAACTTTCGCTTTTTCAAAAGGCTGTGCGCTTATTTAGTTACAATCTAAGAAAAATTGATGTTTGTTCAGTCGGTTTAACAATTAACTGTATTATAAGCATTAGTACGTAGTATCCTCATTGGCGACATTCGAGTATTTATTTAAAGTATTTATTTGAATATTTGATAATTCATAATTTCTAAAAAATATCAAGTAAATTTTTTCAAATAAAATGTTCTATTTCTAGACATACTGCGCTTCTTGTCTTTTACGTGCAGTAGTCAAATGACGTACATGGGAATTTACGTTCAATTTTAGTATTAAAATAGATTGCGCCTTTTAGAGCTTGCAAGCCTAAAGGTTACATTCGCATTTATGTGACTCAATGCTGTGAAAACTTCAAAAGGCTCAATACACTATTTCACTTTCTTACCTACGGTATACATATAGAAATAATGAGTACTAATAGAATGAATCGAAGATATTTTAAAACGCTAATGGACTAACTTGCACAAAATTATATTCTAAATTTACTAGAAGGTAAATATTATTTCTCAGTCATTTTCTTATATATAGATTATAAAATTTGATTGATATTTTTTCGTATTAATTAAAAAAAAAAAAAAATATACTTCATATTTTATAAGTAAAAACACAATATTTTTACATAATATTTTACATAAGTATTTTTATTTGATTATCAAGTATTATATAGTCAGTAACATAAAAAATTCGAATTGAAAAATATCATTTAATCACATAAACTCTTTAGAATCAATCACAAAACTTTGCAACCAATTTCATTTCGTAATATCCAGGCAGACCACACTCAGCGTCGAAGAGTACGAGTTATCGTAAAACATAAAAGGCTCGTCTTTCTCCGAACCCGAGACGACGGTGACACAGTACTCTTTATCTTCAAAGATGAAGCCTCCGCTTCTGAAGGCGAAACCAAAATTTTTCCCAAGCTCAAGCGGATCACTCGTCGATCCGGCTTCGTAGACCCTCTGCAAGTAGAGCACCTGGCGGACGTCTTCCGAAACGGCCAGGTACCTGATTGTCACCATCGCACTGTTGTCTGGCAGATTCAACACCGTGGCGTCGAAAAGTCTTCCCTTCGGTGGACGCATCATAGGCACTGCAATCTCCGAGTTCAGATCCTTGTCCAAAAACTCGCAGATAAGGTGGTTGTCCTTCTTGTAGCATATAGTTACCTTGCCGTACGAGGTGGATCCTGAGAATACGCGAGCTCCTTCTCTGTAAACCTGCTTAGTTATTTGGAATTCCGAGCTCAGCAAGGTCAAGGTCGCGGCAGTTCTGTTGTTGAATATGATAAAGTAGCCCTGGGACGGGTCTTCCGCGTCCAATGGGTAGACGTGGTCCGCGACACCTGTCAACTTCAATCGCGGATCGATGGAATGCGGCACCTTGATCGGCTCGGCTTCGTCGTTGTACCGTTTTATTTTCAATAGACGAGTGTAATTACTCGAAATGTAAGAGAAGGGAAACAAGTCAAAGGTGTCTCGGAAAGCGACCGGTACCACCTGATGAAACATGTCGAGGTCTTTGCCGGGCAGTTCGATCGCCTTACCTGTACACTCGAGCGGATCTACCACGACGTACAGGCTTCCAGAATGATCTTCCTCGATTCGTTCGTAAATTTGAGCGCTGACGATGATCTTGCCGTTGCCGAGTTCCTTCGTGTACGGTCTAGGAGATGGTTCTTTAGTTTTTGACATGTCGAAAGAAATTTCGCAGGGATCTCTCTTTAGTTCTGGTGGAAACGTCAATCGTAATCTGTAGTTGTTCAATACGCTTACGGTAATTAAATGATCGTTCACTTGAGCAGGTACAATAAACTCGTCGCTGCGTATCGTCCATTTTTTGGTAATGATATTAACTAAGGAGATGATGCAAACGGCTAAAGTTGGGTTCTGCATTACGGTAATTTTTTAGCAGGACTCTGAATATCTATAAAATGTTACGATTAACAAATTAATTACGAAATAAAATTGTACATATTCTTGATTTAAAAAATTAATACTTACGCGTCACGTCTTTCTGGAGCAACGATTAAATTTGTTGTGAACTGTACATATTAATTCTAAATACTACGAGGCAAATAATAATATAGCACCGAATTTAATACTAAAGGGCAAATTCCCACCGAGTCGTATCATTATTTATGTCGTATGTAAACACCTGCGCTAATCGTAGTTTTTTATTATTTCCAAGTTTTAGTAGAAATCTAATAATTATTGATTTTATAAAACAAAGATAATTTTAATTATTTCATATGTAATTATAAAAAAGTTAATAAATAGAGATTATTTCATATGTAATTATAAAAAAGTTAATAAATAGAGATTTAATATAGACAGTATTAAAATAACTTAACTTAATAAAAAATTTATTGGAATCTTAGAGTTGGAAAGAAATAATAAAATGCTTTAAGTAATAATCATATTGACAAATATTATTTCTACATTTATGAAGTAATAAGAGAATAGACGTATCCATGCTTAAACAATTCTATTTTTTGGGATCGGAAAAAATGATAGACGTATATACTTTCACTTGGCAGCAAAACCGTTATATCTAAATTATCGAACAAAGGGCCCAGTAATTATCAGAAATTTTTCATGTAAGTTTTAATAACAAAATTAACTTAATCAATGATCTTTTGATCAAAATGTGTTCTTGAAAGAGTTAAGTAATCGTTGCTTTGTACACAGTAACATTACATATCATGTAAGAAACATTTTTATTGATTTTCTACGATGGATTTGAAATTTAAATTTAGATCCTCTAAAGGACGTAAAAACTTTGTAAACTTAATATATCTGTAGAAAATTATTTTTTAAAAAAGTCAATTTTTAAGGTCAAATATGCCAATAACAAATTTTAATAATAGTGATTTTTATATTTTTTGACAAGTATTTTAAAATCATTCTAAGTTTAAGTTCAAGTATTGTAAATACTAATCTTACAAAGCAAATACTTATGCGATTAAATACCGACCGTAATTGTAATAATAAATTCAAAGAATAATAGATATTTTTTTTTATTCGATAGATAATATATATTTTATACTTTTGACGTCTTATTTATCATTATATTTACAATGAGTTTTATATACAAACTAATTTTTAATAAAAATACTAAATTTATCACAGTTTTTTAAATTAATAGACATTATACAAATTATAAAATCATATCTACATATATTATCTAAGAACACCTTTTTAATTTAGGTACTACAATAAAATAGTTACACGTAATAGTATTTTATCATATTTAAAAACATTTATTTTAACCAAAGATATATAACGGTTTCCACAAAATTTTCATTCACTGTTAGTATCGACACAGATCCCATTGACTGTAGAAGACATTTTTGCGCTGTTCCATTTCGCTACAACATTACCAGCGCAGTATTCGCCATTATCCATGAGGAAACCTCGAGGTTGACATGTTGCGTCAACATTCCTTCCCAGCTCCACTGGATCACTTGTCGATCCGTCCTTGAAAATCCTTTGGATGTGCGCCAATTCTGTTCTACGAGGGGGATCCACTTGTTTCTCAGTGATGCCGTGCTGGAGGATTACCATTGCGCCGCCATCAGGAAGATTCGCCGCCCAGGAATTGTATGCATAGCCTTCCACGTCTTGCATCATGGGAATTTCGAATCTAATGTTCAGATCTTTGTCTAGGAACTCGCAGACGATGTGCTCCTGTTTCACGTAGCATATAGTTACACTATTGAAGCTGGTTGACGCTGTATTAACGCGAACATCTTTTCTTTGAATTTGCTTGGTTAATTCAAGTTTTGAGTTTAATAAAGTCAAGGTAGCTCCTGTTCTATTGTTTGTTACGAGGAGATACCCATCGGATGGATCTTTAGAATTCATTGGGTACACATAAGTAAGATGACTGGTTAAATTGACATCCGAACTAATGGAATATGGTACGATGATTTCTTTGCCATCCTCGGTGTAACGCTTAATTGTTTTCACTTGAGTGCCGTTGTACACCAGAAAATTCGGAAATACGTCAAACGTTTTGACGAAAGAAACCGGAAGTCTGTGGTAGAATATGAAATATTTGTCGCCGGGTATTTCGATATTCTTTGCCGTGCACTCCAATGGATCCACCACGATAAAGAAATTTGAATCGTTCATACCGGGCGTTGGCATTGATCGCAGCTCAGTAGTGATGACGATCTTGCCATTGCCGAGTTCTCGAGCCCAGACCGCAGGATTCAAAACTTTGTTTTCTGGAATCTCAAGAGGAACTAGACATGGTGACTTATTCATCTCTGGAGGAAATATGATTCGCATTGTGTTGTTATTCTTCTGTTCTCCAACGCTTATAAAAGCGATATGATTGTCCACTTTAACCAGGTAAGGAAAACCATCTATTTCTGTGCTCCATTTCTTTGTAACGCGCAAATCATTGATCGCTTCAAGTGCAAATGCGAGGTTGATTAAAGCGACAATTAAGATGATTGATTTTAAGGCTGCCATTATGGTAACCATTAACGCCTGCAAAAGAAATTTAGTATTTATTTAAAATATGTTGTCACTTGTATTAAATTATTCAAAATATTATAAAACTTATACGCACTTAGGTAATTAATACATTACTATAATTATGCTTACCTTAAGTCTTTCTGTGGCAGCGTCTTCAACTGAAATGAAGCGCTACTACCAGATTCCAACTTTAAATACTCTAAGTGAATAAGTGAATAAGTGGAGAAATAGCTCAGATAGTATAGTATAGAGTTTGATACTGAGACGTACATTACGATTCCTTCATTTGATTATCTCGTACAACGCGCATAAATTCTAAATAAATAAAACATAGATGTTTTATTACATTTTTTGTTTTAGTTTGTCAACATAAACTTTCTATAAATTATTAGTTTCTCAGATCATTAAATTTGTTGTTATGAAATGCTATTATAAAGCTTCAGAGATCTTTTCACAAAATTTAAGCAAACTAAATGCCCCTAAAATAAATTAATGATAGAAAGATACTCGAAATGATCCAATAGTTTTTAAACAAATTTTATTTGAAAGTGATTTTACTATAGAATTTTAATTTGTAGAGAACAACTTAACCTTTATACACTCCAAGTTTATAAAAGAACTTTTTTTAGCCTTGTACCTCGTACTTTGAAACCCATAGTCATATACTATATTATGCATTATCTTAGACTTTTTTGTTTTTAATTTAGTCGATAATTATATGTTGAGATTGGAATTCACAATATTTTAGAAAAATTTGCTATAGCTATTATTAAGATAACAGTAATCTTAGATTATTAATCATCCAGGAGGCTGAATCATGTAATTATTATTTTAATAATAGTGGAAAAATTATCAAAATTTTTATTTGTCTGTATTTATAGCATATCTAAATATCCTGAATGCTGATTTTTGTATTTCTATCACTTCCATTACTAATTTATACATTGATCATAATAGTTATATTTGTTTCTTCCATAAAAACGTATTTTTCTGTAGAAAGTATTGCCTATTACATAATATGAAATCTCTTTTTGAAAATTTTTGTTTCTTCCATAAAAACGTATCAAATTTCTGTAGAAAGTATTGCGTATTACATAATATAAAATCTCTTTTTGAAAATCTTAATCTATAATTCTGAAGAATGCAATAGTGCAAACTATGCATTAACTACTTTCATTGTTTGAGAAAACCTTTGTTGTTTTTACTCTTTATTGTTTGATGCACATTTATTAGTCTAAAAAATATATGATTACTTATATTAGCACTCAAAATTTTAATACAGAAAGCTCCTTTCATTAGCACTAACGAGTTGATAAGATAAAATAGATTGTTTCGAATGAAAAATAAATAAATTTTACATAATTAAATTTGATCTTATAAAACAAAAAAGAAATACTAATTGATAGCATAATTTGATAGAGACGAACAAAAGTATTAACGATGAAGGTGAACAGAGTAACCAAATAATATTGGAACAGACAATTATCTCAAGATGAAGATTTTAAGTCAAAAATATCACTCCCACAAAAGTGTTAGGTTTTAAGGAATGAATTTGACTTTTCTCAAAATTTTAATTTTAATCGGTATTTTAAATATTTACTTTATCAGTGAAACTTAAACAATATTAAGAATAATATTTTGTCAACGAGAATTACTTTCATTATATATAGTTTGTCTATAATATCATTTGGGAAACTGATAATTTATCAAAAGTTTATGTTGGCCTAAAACGTGAATAACATGAGAAATAACTGTGAAATAACAAGCGCCACAATAATACCATAAAAAGTTATTTATGCGCAAAGTATGCGACTATAATCAAATGATGAAATTGGAACTCACGTCTCAGTATCAAACTCTATACTAAGTTATTTTTCTATATTTATTTACTCATTCCCTTAGAGTATTTAAAGGGGGAATCTGGTAGTAGAGCTTCATTTCAGTTGAAGACATCTAATTTCAATAACCGTTAAATCGAGAATGCACAGCTGTCTTAAATTACATTTAAGAATTACGAAAGTCGAAATTTTTACGTGCAGAAAGTGCCAATACAATCACTGAATCAGCAACCTCAAATATGAAGTAAAGCATTAAACTCAGGAAAGGCAGATAAATACGACCCGCAAAGAAGACTAAAATCAGTCCGCCCAGTCAGTCAGTCCTTTAGTCCGTCAGTCCGTCAACATGTAGTCTTTAACGTGACTTCGATCTTCACCAATAACTTTAAGGCAGTAAGTTGCCACACGCGCTAGGTAAATCCAAAGATTCAGTATTTTCGATGCAACCTTTGTATTCAAATTCAAGTATAAGAAATAAAAATTAAATTTCCTGCTTAAATTCAACGCGCTTTGTCTCAAATCAGTGTAAAATCCTTCTCTCCCCCCCCCCCCAGTCGCAGAGGAATCTACAAGAAATACAAGAATAAGAAGACTCAGTAAATCTAAACAAACATAAAAATCAGTTCATAATCTCGTAATTATCAGTAACATCCATACAAATTCGGTGGAGTCTCAGCCATCGACCATATTCGAACTTAAAAAATCTTTTAAAGTCTTTTCCTCCAAAGCCAAGACTTAACACTATATTATAAAATCATATCTACATATATTATCTAAGAACACCTTTTTAATTTGCAAAGGTACTACAATAAAATAGTTACGCGCAATAGTATTTTATCGTATTTAAAAACGTTTACTGCTATAAAAACTAATTATAAAGCTGCAGAGGTCTTTGCAAAAAATATAAACAAACTAAATACCCCTAAAATAAATTAATTACAGATATATGATCAAAATGGACCAATAGTTTTTAAACAAATTTTATTTGAAAATGATTTTACTAAAATTTAGAATTTAAATTTTTTTATAACAACTTAAACTTTATACGCTCCAAGTTTGTTAAAAAACTTTTTTTTAGCCTTGTATCTCATACTTTGCAACTCATAATCTGTATATATACATTAGCTTAGACTTTTTTGTTTTCAATGCAGTCGATAGTTAAATGCTGAAATTGGAAATAATATGTTTTGGGAAATTTGCTATTACTAACTATCATTAAGATAATCAATAGCATTAGATTACTAAACGCAGAGGAGGTTGAATATAATTTTGTATTTATTATTCTAATAGTTAGTCGGAAATTCTAAAAATTTTTATTTACAGCGTATCTAAATATCGTGAATGCTGAATTTTATATTTCTGTTACCTATGATAATTTATAAAGTGATCCTAATAGTTATATTTGGTTCTTCCATAAAAATATATAAATTTTCTGCACAAATATTGCTTATTACATAATATAAAATCTCTTTTTCAAAATCTTCAGCTAAAATTCTCAAGAGTTCAATTGTGCGGAAATTTTACTATTTGTACTATACGTATTAATTATATTATACTTAGTTTACCTATAATATCATTTGAGAAATTAATAATTTATAAAAAGTTTATGTTGACTTAAAAAGTAAACAAATATGATATCACAAGCGCCACAATAATAACAAAAATTGTTATTTATGCGCAAAGTATGCGGCGATAATCAAATGATGAAATTGGAATTCACGTCTCAGTATCAAACTCGATACTATGCTATTTCTCCATTTATGGACTCATTCTCTTAGAGTATTTAAAGCTGGAATCTGACAGCAGAGCAGTCAGTTCAGTTCAGTTCAAGACATTGCCAGAGAGAGACTGGTTAAGGTAAGCATAATTGTATTAATGTATTCATCATTTAAGCGCGCTTCAAGTGATAATTATCAAATTCTCGAACAAGCTTATTTTTAATTTCTATTCTAAATTTTATTTTATAAATTTTCTAATATTTTCAATAATTTTTAATAAAAGCCATAATATATTTTAAATATTAATCATTAAATTACTTTTACAGACGTTATTGATTACCACAATGGCAGCCTTAAAATCAATTGTCTTGATTATCTCTTTATTCAACGTCGCATTTGCGCTTGAAGCCGCAAAAGATTTGCGCGTTACGAAGACATGGAGTAAAGAAGTAAAGGGTTTTCACTACCTCTCTAAAGTGGACAATCATATCGTTACTATAAGCATTGAAGAGAACAACACTGTACAAATCATATTCCCTCCAGAGATGAAAAAGACACCATGTCTAATTCCTCTTGAGATTCCAGAAGATAAAGCTTTGGATCCTCAGATCTGGGCTCGAGAACTCGGCAATGGCAAGATCGTCCTCACAACAGAGCTGCGATCATTGGCAACGGACAATAGTTACGATTCAAATTTTTTTATCGTAGTGGATCCATCCGAATGCACGACAAAAAAAATTGAAATACCTGGCGCAATATATTTCACGTTGTACCAAAGAATTCCAGTAGCTTTCGACAACATGTTTGACGTATTTCCAGATTTTTCGGGATTCAACAACACTCAGGTGAGAGCAATTAAGCGTTACACCGAGGATGGCAAAGAAATCATGGTACCGCATCAAATCGATTTGGATGTTGATTTAGACGGTTATCTTCCTTATGTGTACCCAATCAATTCCAAAAATCCATTCGCTGGGTATCTTGTCGTAGTGAACAGTGTGGAAGGTGCTACTTTGAGTTTACTGAACTCAAAACTTGAGGTAACGAAGCAAATTGAAAGGAAAGAAGCTCGGATAAACACGGCATCAACCAGCTTCAATAGTATAACTATATGCTACGTAAAGCAGGAGCATGTTGTCTGTGAATTATTGGATAAAGATCTGAAGACTAAGTTCGAAGTTCCCATGATGCAAGAACCAGAAAGCGAGGCATACAATTCCTGGGCAGCAAATCTTCCTGATGGCGGCGCAATGGTAATCCTTCAGCATGGTTTCACAGAAATAGCTTCAGGAGTGAGCCCCACTCGCAGAACAGAATCGGCACGCGTCCAAAGAATTTTCAAGGACGGATCGACAAGTAAACCGGTAGAGCTTGGAAGGGATCTTAACTCAACACACCGACCTCGCGGTTTCGTGATGGATAATGGCGAATACTGCGCTGGTAATGTTGCAACGACATGGAATAATCAAGACTCTCGCTTTCGCGCAAGATCTTCGTCTATAATTAATGCAATCTGTGTAGATACTCTGAGCGAATGAAACTTTTCAGGAAACCGTTATATATTTTTTATTAAAATAAACTTTTTTACATATGATAAATTATTGTGGTATTGAATTATTTTTGTACTACCTTTGCGATTTAAGGTGTTCTTATTAAACATACGTAGGTATGATATTATAATTTAATGTGTGTAATGTGTTAATGTAAAAATTGTGTTAAATATTTATTACTTTTATAAAAAATTAGTTGGTACAAAAAACATATTGCAATAAATAAGACGTACAAAATATGATATATTTATTCTACCAAAACATGACATTTTTTGCATTACATATATTGTTTTGTAAATAATAAAAGACTCTTTAAATTGTTTAATTTGATAATAGTTTATTTTGAAGTTTTGTTAAATTAGCACTTTCTTATAAATAAATACCGGCTATCAATTAAAAGTACGATTAAAAGATTTTTTAATTAGAGTTTTTAGCGATTAAGTTCTCAGACTCTGTTTGAATTTAGTTTTCAATAAACAATAAATTTATTTAATATTCATAGCAGTTTCTTTAAAATAAAAAAATATTTTTTCATTTACTTAAAAGTTTTTAATTATTTTTGCAACTTCAGTGCAAACAG
>JAWWEO010018878.1:0-19675 GCA_035582975.1 Ormyrus labotus | reverse complement strand
AGAAGTAAATAGTGGTACGGGTGCCGCGTCGTCTGCTTCTCAAACTCGCCTCCGCGGCACTACCGTGCCACTGAATATCCTCGGCTCGAGATCGATAAATACTTAAAAACCGAACGAATCTCGCGTGGGATTTTTATAAGAAGGAAATCGGTAAAAATTATACAAACGATTGTATATTTTTTATTCAAAGTCATACGAATTTGTAATAGAATAAACCATGGTACCATGATAAAATTTGATACAAAAATTGTCGTAATTTTCACGTACGGTCATTTTTATTATAAAATTTTGTTTGTGTACGCATGGACATTTTAGATTCGAAATTGCACTTACGCGGTTGAAAAAAGTAAAAGTGAATTTGAAAAAACAACGTGCATTTATTGCGCCAACATTTCGGAAATATACTATTTCTTCTTCAGGGCTCTATTATCTTACAGTGATTTTGATGACTTATTTTTTTACCAAGTCTTAAAAAATGATTTTAGACAACTTTTGTCTGAAAAATTTTGTCAGAATGAACTTAATTGTGAATTGAATTTGTATCATATGCTATCTAGGACTGTATCTCACAGCATACAGCACAGTTTATGGAAGTTGACAGTAAGATTTTAATTTAATATGAAAAAAATAAAAGCTATGAAAGTTTTAAGACCGTTGTAAATCTATGACATGGGAATTTGAAAAATATTTAGATTTTTAACCTTCTTTTAATAATATAGAACGAGTTCTTACATCAATCTTCGCGATTTACCGTTGCTCTTTACACACGCGAATTATTAACATTTCTGAAAATTCTTTGCATTTTCTTTTCGTTTCAATTCAATAAATTCTCGATAAAACTATGTGTCTCAATTAATTAAATATTAAAAGTCACGCAAATCGTTCGTCTCGATTAAAAAAAAAAAAAAGAAAGAAACTAGCAACGCCCATTCCATCAGTACACCACAGCTCTCTCGGCTAACCATCGCCCGTGAAACGAAGAACATCGGCTGATGAACGCGAAGCTCGCTCGCGTCACCAAGCCCTCGAGCACCGCTGAAACCACCTCCCTGGGTAATTACCGGGGCAGAGAAAGCACGTGCGCGAAAAAGAGCAAGTCAGAGAGGGCCAGCTCCGGATCTGGAGTGCGCGATTGCGCCGTATCAGTTTCTCGAGTGGAGGGTGAAAGAAAAAAAACGCGGCCACGTGCTGCGGAGCCGAGTGACGAATATGATTGCGAGAGAGAGAGAGAGAGAGAGAGACAAGAGGCCCCCGACAATACGCTGTCAGCCATGAAATGCACGCTGCTCACCTCGACGGGGCGAGCAAGCAATTCATGAGGGTCCGGGCTGCGAAGAGCCACCAGCGATGAGCCCCGTCAGCGGATGGCTGTACAGTCCGAGCGGCAAATTTGCGAGAGGATTTCTGCTGGTAATTGATTAGCCGCGCCGGTGACGGGAACTTTTAGAGCTTCCAGCTGAATCGGAGTCAGTGTCATGATTGTCATTCTTTATTTCGTTCGTCTTCATTAATCCAATTATCTGATCTTTTGAAAAAAAATGTTACAGGGTAAAATACCTTGAAGTAAAGCAAAAAATATTGGATTTCTGACCTTCTGACATTGTAAAGTACTTTGCTCTTCATTTTGCTTCTGAAAAAAATATTATTTTTATTTTTTCGTTTCTATTACATTATAATCCATCAAATAATTAATTGAATCTTCTCTGAAATGATCCGAATACGATTACTCCAAGAACTAAACCAGGAATTCAAAATTCTATACTCCGCCGTCAAGAATTTCAGGCTCACACATTCATCCGTCAGCTATATTTAAGCACAACCACTAAAGAAGCCTCGTACATCCTAACAATAGAACTTGTCACTTACTGCAGCAGTAATTCTGCACTTGGCATTCACGTTCCGGGAACCCCATTAAACGCAAACCCCCCGCGAAACAAAACGCGAATCCCAGGGCGAAAAGTGTTCCTCAAACAGAAAGCAGAAATTCTCACCGCGGACTCGATCCATTATCGAGCCTCCTTCGCCGCAGAGCTCAAAACAAATCGTGAATATGACAGGCTAGCATTAAATCGATTCGTGGCCTCGGGGCGGACGCGACGCCGCCTAAAAATTGTACACCCTGCGGTGGACGTCTCTCTCTCTCTCCGCGACCGCCCTTCGCTCTCGTTATAAAATACAGAAAGCCTGCGCCGATCGAGGGCTCGTTCATTAGCGGCCGACGGACGCGGAGTCGCAGCGCTCTTCTTTGCCCAATGACAATCCCACGCGCCGCGCTCCGCGGCTGTATACCTTTTCGCACTTGTATTGTGCGCCGTCTGTTTTGCGCGCGATCGATGGGCCGCGCGTGTGTGGCACGGGCAGTGTTTGTTCAGGCATCGATATGACAAACGTAAGGCAAGCGGACGCCACGGGAGAATTATGCGCGCGGCGCGGTAAATATTGCGGCTGTGCGCCGCTGCCGACTTGTTCAAATGGAGGGAATTTTCTTTGCTGCGGGCTCTCGGGCTTTTATATCTTGCGTAATAGGGTTTGCTTTTTTTTGGTCTCGATCAGCACTGCGCGCTGGTTATGAATGAAGTCTTTCTGCGTAAATACCTTGAAATACTTTTATAGTTTACTAGCGTATTTATAAACCTTTGTTGAAAATTAACTTTTTAAGATTTCAGAAATTATAGAGAAACTAAAAATTGAATCTAGTCTGAAATATGTTTTCTGAGAAAAATAAATTTTTAATAATACTTGTATATGTTACCTTACTTTATATTTTCGTAGAAAGTAATTTTTTAGTACTATTCCAAGATTAAAATATTGAATTTTATTTTTCGTTAAAAAATAGTTTATTTTTTATTTTAATACGAATGCTATATTCTGAAATACTCTTTAAAAACAGGAGCAGCAATAAAGAAAATTGAAGGTAACAATGCATTATTATTGAAGATAACAATGCATTATTCGGTAAGGTGCGTTTTATACACATAAGAATCGTACACGTAAACATTGTACACAATTTAACATTGGTGAAATTTATATATAGATATATTGGGCCATGCTAAATTGTGTACAATGTTTACTGTACGATTCTTATGCCCATTATTCTACTTGTATAAAATATGAAAAGATACCTGAGGTAATAAAAAATTTTTGTAGATTAAAATTTTCAAACAGAGCAGAGAAATAATAATTGTGAAACATCTCTTTACGCACAGAAAATTATTCTTTATACATAAAATTATAAAAACTTATTTTAAATTTATTTTAGAAATTTTGTAATTTTTATAATGGCTTATTAAAGTACTTCGTTATCTTATTTACATAAATCCTTAACATCATATTGTACACTCTTTTTAAAAGTACACGTGCGTACGTTTCATGATCGATTTTTTTGGAAAGCTTCGACATTAATTTAATTGAACAAAATTGATTGCACATTAATTTTAGAACAAATATTATTGTTCATCCATAATTTTATACCAAAATATACTACTTTTTATAAAAATAAAACGTTCTTTAAAAGGTTCATTTAAATGAAAAGTAAAACGAAATATATTAAAAGTATTTGTTTAACGAAATTTATTTAAATAAGTATAACAATTTTAAAATTTTTATTTACAATACAATATTTACAAGCCGAGGCGATGTCGAGTTTTTCGGCACGAAGCTGGAGTTCTTGGTTCTTTCATTCCAGGTCTCAAAATTTGTTGTCTGAAAAAAAATTTTAAAAACATTAACTTTATACTTTCAATCATTAAAATAATTTAATTTCATATTCAGCTAATATTTAAGGTAAAATAAAGTTTCTGTAAAACCTACCTTCTGATCGATGCCTGTTCTCGATCAAGCTGCTCTTGAGCTCTAGCTTTCATTTCCAGTTCGGCTCTTTTCATTTGGGTTTCCATATCATGTTGATATTGTGAAGCCTGCTTGGCTCGACCACTCTTTATTGTTTCTTTTACACTGTAAAACATCGGTCCAAACTCGGCCAGCCAGCGTCCATCCACAGCAGTCACACACTCCATATATTCTTTCCCTGTCATTACGAGCTCGTGATAAACAACGTAATCTGGTGTAAATCCCATTCCGAAAAGAGCTGAATTCGGACGCAAGCGGCAGGGCATTCCGGTTCGACAATTGACATACTCCCTACAACCTTTCAACCTGGTTGCCTGGTGGAAATATGCTGAACAAATGCACTTTCTCACGACATCCCACTCGGTTCCACAACTTACAACTTCTATTTTTTGCTGCTTCAAAAGTTCTTCCAGTTGCTGTCTTACTTCTCTTACCTGAAATAATATTCAAATTTATTTCATTTATTTTTTGCGAGATTTTTTTTTAATATAAGCATTTACTATATATAAATATTGATAATAACCTTTCTCAATGATTTGTAGTGGATAAAATGATCATTACACCAAGAGCCTGAATATCCATTTGCCTTCCATTGATTATATACATTGAGATACGTTAAATGATCGGATTCTGGAACTTGGAATTTTTCTCTTGCTGAATCGGAATCTTCTTCGCGTCCTTTTGGTCTATAAAATATTGATGATACATACAACATAGACACAATTGTAAGGATTTCAGCAGAACATCCCAATTTGGAGGAAATAATGAGCATTCGAGACTGAGGTGGATCCAGCGGAAATTCGGCCATTTGACGACCCAAACTTGTGAGCCCGCCAGTGTTATCTATCGCTCCTAAAATCCATAGTTGATACAAGGAGTTTAAAATATTGTCTTCTGGCGGGGAATCCATAAAGGAAAAGGCCAATAGATCTTGAACTCCTAATGATTTTAACAGCAGTACTGTATTTGCTAAATTTGTTCGTTGAATCTCAGGTACCGTAGTTATTAGTAATTCCTCCAAGTACTGTCTTTCGGTATACATCCTGTAACACCGTCCAGGTCCCGTGCGACCTGCACGACCAGATCTTTGATTGGCGTTTGCCTGTGAAACAGGATAAACTTGCAGCGCGTCCATACCTAAAAAACGTAATTTTTTAAAGAAACATAAGTAAATTTTTAATTCTTACAAATTTCTATTCAAAAATATTTAATGTTAATTTAGACTAGTCGTACCTATTCGTGCATTATGTACTTTCAGTTTACAGTAACCTGAATCAACAACAAAGACAATGCCATCAACTGTCAACGATGTTTCGGCAATATTTGTGGCTACAATGCATTTACGAGGTTCGTCCTTCGTTTGTTGGAAAATCTTAGCCTGCAGATCAGAAGGCAACTGGGAATAGATAGGTAAAATTGAGAGTGGCTCAGCATCTCCATAATTTTCAAGGCGTTCTTGAAGAACTTGGCAAGTTACTTCGATATCTTCTCGACCTGGCATGAATACCAAGATATCGCCGTAGGGGTTCTCTAAATGAATTTTTATTGCTCTATTTATAGAGGCATTCACGTAATCTTCTACGTGATTTTTTTCATAAATTGTTTCTACTGGGTACGTACGCCCAGGAATTTGAAATGTTGCTGCATTTCCGAAAAATGCCGAAAATTTCCTCGAATCCATGGTAGCCGATGTAACAATCAGCTTCAAATCATGGCGATTCGATACAACCTGTGAATTTTTAAAATTAATTTAAGTAAAAAAAAAAAAAATAATAGATGAATCGTAATTTAATATTATAACTGTAATACCTCTCTCAATAGTCCAAACAATACATCAGTGGATAAAGATCGCTCGTGAGCTTCGTCCATAATAATAACGCTGTAGCGATCTAAATCTCCATCGCGTAAACTTTCTCGCAACAGAATACCATCAGTCATGTACTTAATAACCGTCTAAAATAAAATTTGTTTGTGAATTAATGGAGAAATATTTATTTTTACTAAATAAAATTAAAAATATTAATTTAAAAACAAACCTCTTTGGATGTGCAATCTTCAAATCGAATCGCGTATCCAACTTTTTCTCCAAGATTAGTGTCCATTTCATCTGAAACTCTTTTGGCAACTGACATGGCAGCTATTCTCCTTGGTTGTGTACAGCCAATCATTCCATTTTTGGTATATCCTTCTTCATGTAAATACTGTGTCAATTGTGTTGTCTTGCCTAGAAAAATATATTAATTGTAATAATAAATTACACCAAATTAGATTTAAAAAACGGAAAGTATATATGTAATGTAATTTCCACGGTTGATTCAAGAATCAATGCTTAATTTAAATCTAATTCTTACCGCTTCCAGTTTCACCAACAATAATGACGACATTATTTTCTCTTATAACACTGAGAAGTTCTTGTCTCGCAGCAAATACAGGAAGATGTCTTCTCTGTTCTTGAATTTTTTTAAACTTTTTCTCAGAACCTACGTCATCATTAATATAATTGGCGTATTTCTGACCAGTTTTAAAATCAGTTTCGTGCCCTGGTTTTTCTTTATCATCTTTACGAGAATCATGAACTCCCATGATATTTCCCAGGTTGGTTCCTGCTAACTCCCAATACTTTTTTTGAGCACGTTTTCTTTCCTTTTGTTCTCTAAAATCACGAACTAAAGTTGAGCCTTTCCTAGCTGCCAAAGCCATTGGTGAATTAGGATCTCTTACAGGTATTACTGGCTCTGGCTGTTTTGTAAAAACAATCCGACCTATGGGAAATAAAAAATGTTTAAATATAACAAAAGTAAATATTTTTCATTTAAGACAATACAAAAAGGTTTATGATTAGTATGTAATTAATAATATTGCAGTTACAAAATATCCTTAGTTTTAATTTTTAGAAATTTTGTAGTTTTTAGCATTTTTTTGAATATAAAAAAGAAAAACACTTAAAAGTTAGTATTTTGCGTATCCTAAGATTTAAAGATTAAATAATTACCATCCAAAAATGGTGGAACAAGGCGATGTATTAAAAGATGAATTTTAACGTCTTCGACATCCATATCATCATCGTGATCTAATAGACTAACGACTCCAGAAGTTACCATTCGGTTTCTTTCCCACTTTTCATTGTCCTTATTAATTTGGCGTTGCTGAGCTGAGAGTTTTTTTTGCTTCTTTGCTTCCAATTCCATTTCTTCTTTTTGCGTGTACTCCTCAGATACATCATTAAAATGTCTATTTTCATCATCACCTATTGAATACCATTCACGATCGAGCCTAGAAAAGGGTATCGCGACATGATCAGTATACATATAATTAAATATCAAAGATACACGGATTTAATAAAGAAAAATTTTTTACGAAAAATTGCAATAGTCAATCTTAATTTTGTCACAGACTGGTTTACCAAAACTTTATTACATTTTACAACAAACAATTGTATAAAAAAAAACTGGTAAATTTTTCAACGATATCAATCTGTGAGAACATTAAGGTAGAATATCGTAATTGTTAGTAGAGAATTTTTCTCTGTGTAGTAGAGCACTTATATTTACCTCTTTTGTTCTAACTCCCACAATTCTCTTTCACCATTATGAAACATTGGAGTAGCACCTGAAGTTTTCCGATCTCTAACCCAAGCATTATATTTATAAGAAGGTGTAAATTCACTTCGTGTACTACCTCGAACATCTCTACTATTATACAAATTTGGAGTTGGATGATCCCAACTAGACCTCTTCCTTGGTTCATCATCATCATCATCATCGTCATCCTCCCAAGCAGTTTTAGATGTTGAATTCTAGAATGAATAAAAAACATTTATAAATATATATTAAACATTCAAAACGTATTAATCTTTATAATTACTAATCTACTACCTTCAATTTATATTTTGGAGTTTGTCTGTTTTCGTCTCCTCTCCTATCATGCTCCTTGTCAACTTGGTCCAATCTCGGCTTTTTTAATCGAGATTCCAACGTTTCTCTTGCTCTTTTATTCACTCTATTTGGCTTCTTGAAAGTATGTTCTGAAGGTTTTTTTTTCATTATTATTAAACCATTACTGTTTGAATTGTCAATACCTTCTAATCTATATATATCTGAATATCCTTCCATTATTTATTAATGAAAATTGGAAAACCTCTAAAACTTGTACAAATAATTTCCTTTTACAATCTGAAGAAACGATATAATTTATATATACTTTAAACATCCAACGTATAAGCACTGTTATGAACCTTAGATATCCCAATTTTACTCAATCCTCACTATGCTACCACGTACGTTAATTTAACTTTTAAAAAGATAATGTTTCAACTACACTGAACGAATATCTCTCACAAACTGATAGTCGAGAGAAAGAAAATCTTGAATCTTATAGTTGCATCCCCACTTCTCAAGAGGTTCTGTTGAATACTCGTAGGCACTAGCGCCCACGGGGTGGGGGAATCTGATCTAGGAGGCCTCATAGGATTTTCGGGAGGGGGAACCCGAGCATGAAAGTATACAAATTATTTTAAAAACTATATATTTAATCATATAATTAATAAATATCTATCTTAATAACACAGATTTTAACTATAACCAAGAAATTACTTAATCATTAAAAAAAAAACTTTTTATTAAAATAAAGTTTATCAAAAATTTGACATTTCTGTCACTTCAGAACAGCCAAAAAAAAATTTTTACCGGTAAAAAACCGAGATTGAAAAATTTTGTTATGTTAAAAAACCTGAATGCAACGTCTCGCGTCGCTGGCATGGTGATTCTAGGACATTTTGTCGCAACCTTTTGACCGAAGGAATTTTCGTTGACGGACGTTTGATTTTTTTTTTTTTTTTTTTCGATCAAAAGATTTTCAACAAAAGGTCTTAGAACCGGCATGGTTCATATCTTACAAGGAGAGTGTACGACATTTGGGTAATGGATTTTCCTGCAACTTTGAGATGTGTTTTCTAATGTTAGAATATGAAGGAAGCCGCGTCCGTTCGGCCTAACGCTCGATTTTTCAAATGTTATGTGCTCTTTTATCAAAAATTTAAGAAAAATCGATTTTTGTTCAATCACATGTAACTTTTCAATTGATTATAGATTATTTTAACTCCCGGCATTCGAAAGGTGAGATCAAGTCCTATGGTTTAAAAAAAATTACATCAAAAAATCTTTATTTGTTCAAAAGTTATAGTGAAATGACCATTAAAATAATATAAAAATCTACTTATATAATTTTAGTCTAATTTTATTACAAATTTTTATTTAGCTATAACTTTTGAACAAATAAAGATTTTTTGATGTAATTTTTTTTAATCGATAGGATTTGATCTCGCCTTTCGAATGCCGGGAGTTAAAATACTGTATCATTAATAGATGAAAAGTTATACGCAACTAAACAAAAATCGAAAAAGTATATGACCTTCTGTATACCTGGGTTCCAGTGTTTAACAATTTATTTTTATTATCTACTTTTTAAAAAAATCAATGTTTACGTCATAAAGTAAATATTATTATTTGAAGTATGTAATTATTAAAAAAAATACTTTTAAATTATTTTTACAGCAATTGTCAACATTTCAACTTTAGCCAAATAATAATTCTTTAAAAAAAAAGAAAAAAAAATTTTTTACTTTTCCAACCCCAGCACCCCGTTAATCCTTTAAACCCCATTCTACAATCATCTTCCAAGCATCTCAATTTTTACCACCGCTTAGCCCGAAGCAAGACAATTCCCTCACCGAACTCGTCGCACGCGTCGCCCCCCCGTGAATGAGCGGTCGGCATTGTGCCGCCGACTTCAGAAATTACCGCAGCGTCTCCGAGCTCCGACGACTCCGGCAGTCTTTCCGCAAAGAGGCGCCAAGGAGAGAAAGTGCTCGAAATCGCGCAAACTTCCCGAGCATTCATACATGCCAGCGGCACACACGCGCCACCCGGAGCGACGCACCTCCCGCCAGGCTCGAGTCGAGTGTCGCGCGCGGAATTGCGAATGCGCGCCCGGCTCTTGCCTGATTAAACACTTTCAGCGGGGAGGAGTGACGCGGCGCGCGCGGAGCGCAGAGGCTCCGCTCGGGATATTTTCCCGATTGTTTTCAGGCCGGGAGAGCTCATGCGAAAAATCACGGTAAAATAATTGCTTTTCAAGCGTCGGGTTTTTTCGCGAGGAGAAACGTCTTGGATAAGACATCGATTGTTCGTCGTAATTTTCATTTAAAGTCGGTTTTTCCATTATTCGCAAGAGCTTTTCTATATGCAGACAAGTTTATAAACCGTTTTAAATAAAACATTTTGACATCCATTCCGTAAAGCGAAATATCTTAAATTTCCTAAAATCTGACTTTCTCACCCCCAGAAACGTCTACCCGCAACTCAAAATTCCCGCATCCATTTAACCTGTCGAAACTCGCCTGTCGAAATCCGCAAAAAAGCACATCGCAGCGAATAACAAGACCGCGCCGCTGCAGTGCGGAGAAAAAAATCTCACCGCCGAAAAATGTATACTCGCCCGGCTGAAAAGCCCGCATTCAGGAGCGCCGCGCCGCGCGCCTCGCGTGCCACCTGCGGAAAATGAAACTCCGCGGCGGGGGCGTCGCTCGAGTGCACTGGCCTCGTTATGCAACGCGCCGCCGAGAGTGTCGGCCCCTGCGCGCAAACCGCACGCACGCACCGAAAGCCTCGAGTGCGCTTGAAGCGCGGGGCTTCTTTCTTGCCACCTTTTGCGAGGTGCTGCGCATCGGAAATTGCGGTGGGAGCTCTGGTGCTTTTTCTGGAGGAGCCGCGCGGGACTGCGGAGAACGCGGGACGCTCGGAATGGCGGCGTGATAATTGAGAAGGGAGTTTTGATATTTAAACCCGATTTTAATCGGCTTTATCCGCGTATACACTTTGGTGTATACGAAAGTTTACGATTTTAGCAGAAACGTCCGAGCTTGCAAAAAGTTTTCTAAAAAGAAAAAAACACCAAGGTAACTTAGAAATAATTACTGCAAGCTCGCTCGCTTTCTCCTCGGCGAGTTCTGAAAAATCCGAGGAGAAAAGGGACTCCTCTCATTATCAGCGGAGAGAAGTCGTTCCTCCATTCGTCGGCGACTCCGCGCCCTCAGAGACGAAAGAAAGGCCAGAAGGAAAAAAACATATTATACCCCCCGCGCGCGCGCTTTGTCCCCGGCGATTCTTTCCGCGATATATGCACTGTCTGCACGAGTCGCGACGACGACGGCGCTTCGCTCGTCGCGCACTTGTGTCAATTTACGCGCTGTTATCTTAGCGCTGGCATTGTGCCGGGACAAAAGCCGCATGGAAGCGCCGACAGAAGACGGAAAGCGCGCGGCCGGGGAGAGACGGAAGAGAGAGGCTCGAGGAATAAAAAGTAAAAAAAAGAGGAAGAGGTAATAAGAGCGATAAGGAGAATGGAACGGAGAAAGCGAGAGAAACGGCGGAATACGAAGGAGACAATTATTGTGAAAAGGTGTGTGCGAGAGAATGATTTCGTAACTTTTTTCCTCCCCTCCTCCGTCCCTCCGCCCTTTTTCTTGGAGCGGACTGAATGACGCGCTGTGTGAGAGGCGCTATTGTCGGGAGGGAAAATCTGCCCTTTGTGCAGAGAAAGAGAGATGCTTTTCTCGAGCGGAGAGACGCGCGAAGCATCAACAGCCGGCGGTCCGCCCTCTTTTTTTGCGACGGACGAGCGGAATGAATGATATTCGAGTCATTTCGGGAAGTGTCGTACTAGCGAGTATTCCGCTCCTTTACCTTTCGGAGCTTCGCCAAAGATTCAAGTTCTTTCCGTCGAATCCAGCGAATTTCGAGCCTTCGTTCCGATCTTCGAAGCGCGACGAGCACGCATCCCCGAGATAAGTCGATATAAAAGAAAGGAGGAAGGAGGCAAAATGCGCGGCGGGAGAAGAGCGGAATCAGCCAGCGAGTAAATAGAATTACTCGCTCCTCGGCGCACGCGGAGACACACTGCACCGCGCAAGAGAGTCATTGTTCGCTGCACGTCGAGTCGCGTGCGCGGCAGGAAGTTCGCGCACGCCGGCAATGCCGAGACAATGCCCGAATCTGCACCGGCGAAAATAGCGTAATGCGGAGACGCCGCCGCCACCGCGGAGTCTCTCGTCGCGCGCACGCGCGGATCCCGCCGTGCGCTATACGTGTAAGAGGCGAGCCCGGCAAAAATGGAGGATGGATGGGCTCGGTGCCTTTTCGAGAAAGTGAAAGTTTGTGCCTTGCAGCCGGAAAGTTCGCCGGTCCCTGGCTTTCAGTGCGTTCTGGCTGGATAAAAAGCCTATTCTAGCCGTACGCCGTTGGTTTACCGTCGTTTCGTAATTTTAGAACAGGGGAGAGGAGATCGCCAATTGGAAATACGCATTACACGCGAGCGTATTATCGATTATCGGCTCGGCGACGTTCAACCCGTTCCCTCGCAAAAGCTCCTAAAAAGCAGCCTCTCTCCATTATCAGCCGAGAGCGTCTAATTTTCCTCGCCGCCACCAAATGGACTCTCTCTCAGCTCGGAAAGGGCCCCGAGAATATCGCTTAGGCACTATATAAATTCCGGGAGGGAGGCGCACCCAATTCGAGAGCGTTTAGCATTGCGTCCTTATCGGGGTGCGCTTCCTGCGATAAAATCACCTGCGCATCCCCGGCAGGAGGCGCTGCGCTTCCCCCTCTCCCTCTTCTCCGGCGCACGCCTCCTTCCCGCCTTCTTCTTACTCCCTCCTCCTCCCGCGCGCGTACATATCCCACGCACACGGAGGTAGCGCCGCCGCCGCCTTTTTTTCTCTCCAATGAGTCTCTTTCTCTCGACGCAGCCTCCCGCTACATCGAGGCCCGGGCACAGGTGCGCGCGCCTCCCCAGCCAATTACCGGCCGCGCGCGCGGCGGACCTTTCTATGTATCCGAGAAGCGCGAGTCTCGGGATGTATACGCCGCGGGGCTTTGTCTTTGGGAGCGGGCCTCGAGCCGCGAAGTCGACGCCAGCTGAGGGGATTTTCTAGGTCGAAAAATGGTGCCGGAGTTCTGACTCCGCGGGCGCCGCGATGGTAATTGATGGAGGAATGCTGCGCGGGCATTCTTTTTTTAATTTATCGTAGATAAGCTATGTTTTCTGATGATTTATTATGACCTGCTGAATTCGAGTACATCTTTAGTTTTGGCAATTTCATGAATAGACAAACTTGCATTCGAATTTGCAAGTTAAAATGCCTAAGAAAACATGACTGACATGTGGATTATCGTGATGGAGATTACTGTAATCGATTCGAACGTTTTTGGACTGTATGTCAACCAAATTTTTTTGGTCTTACACGAAGAATTTGATAATTTGATCACAGACTGGTCAAAATATAAAAAATTATCACGTTCCTAATAAATTTTACAAGTTTAAATATGAAAATTTATTATTGACCTCGCAAAATTTACTAGAAACTATATTTAATTTTTACTAGAAAATTTTTCTCCGTGTAGAAGTAGTTTAATATATTTTTTAAAGTTCCAAAATAAATATTTCAATGCATAACGTGGTATGTAATAAATAAAAATTGTGATATATTTACTTAATAAAATTAATAGTATTTAAAATAATAAATCTCTTTGAATTAACTAAATAATTATCACTTTGGAAAGAAAATACAAGATAATTAATTTGATTCACGTGTACGTTCAAAAAAACGTTTTATTTACCTAATTTCGTAAAATGTGAATTTCATTATTTAAAAAAACATTTTTTAACAAGAAATTTATAACCTCTTTTTGTTTCCCTTTTGTCTCTGCTCTTGTTCGTTTTTATTTTAAATTTCATTCTCTCTATTTTTCTCTTCCTTTCTGGGCTTACAGGCGGCACTCCAACTCACTCCATACCCTTCCTTCCTCTTTTTTTTTATCTCTTTCCTTTTTATTCCCGCTTTTCGCTCGCGTACAGTCACTTTTTTATTTCTGGCCTTGTTCTACAGCGCGAGAATCCGATTATTTGCAATTCTCCCAGAACGACGTCCTTTTTTCATTACACGAGCCGGGGAGCTTTTCACGTTTCGCACCGAAAGTCGACGTCATTAAAAGGGAAAAACGTTGGTTAGCTCCTCGTCCAGTTAAAATAATAAATAAAATCCAAAGCCGCTCTCGTCTCCGGCCAAAGTATCGGCTAATATTTCACTTTGAGAATGTAGGCCGCGTTTAGGAATCGAATGAAATTCAATTAAAAACATTGTCTCAACAAACAAATCGGCGCAGGCCTCTCTCGTAACGGCAAATAAAAACATCTCGGCCTCTAATATATCGTCTACTAATACTTGTGATTTCTCCCCTAGCGGTGAGTAGCGGGCGATTCGAGAAGATGACACTTTAAATTTCATCGTAAAGCGAGTCATTGTGCTCGCCGGGACCCCTTCGCTCTCTCGACAATCGCTTGTATCCTCTCTGCGCCGCGGCACGCAAACACAAAAAAATTCCTTGTATTCTTTTCGCCCGTAAAGTTTTCTCTCTGTGTGTCTATCCCTATAATAAACGAAAGTGACGCATCTCTTAAATAGCTGTCAAAAGGATAAAAAATGAACTTGCCCTCCCGGTTCGCGTTTGGATTAATGTTGAAGTTTTAATTAAAAGATCATTGTGTACATTTACTTATGCTCGACGCGCAAAGCGACGTCTATGATAGTGGTGTATTTTTACTATCGAACGGTGCGCGTCCATACCTTCGTCTCACTTCAGACACGATTTTTTCCTCTGTTTATCTTTTGAGAGCCAAAGGACCCGGACGAGATGACTCGGTTACATAAATATTGGCTCGATTTTCGGTTTCGCCGCGTATATACGTATATATTTATTCGGAAGCCCCCGTGACAGTGCCCCCTTCTCTTTCAACTTTTTTTCAGTTCGACGTCGCGCCGTCTTTCCGTATTATAAGCTTGGAATTACGTTTAAACCTGGCTCGAAATCCCCTGGCGTAAAATGTAGGCTTTTCTTGCGCCCTTTTTGGATTGACGACAATCGGGATCGTTTATACTGCAGAAATAAGGTGTATACACCGTTCTGTATTTAAGGACGTACAATAACCCTTGTTGAGCTCTAAATACGTACAATACTGCGTCACAATATACTTCTACAAAGTCATTAAAAAACATTTATCCTTTCCGTTATGACAGATTTTTTAATAAAAATTCTATTTTTTAATAAAAGTTCTAACGAGCGCACAAGTAGTATTTTACCCATTCATAAAAAGATCTCCTTCCCGGAATAATTTACGAATGTCCGCCGTGAAAAACAAGCACTCGCCCCCAACGAAGCAGCGACAAACAAGTGCTTGTTCGTAAATTATTCCGGGAAGGAGCTTTTCTTCTGAATGGGCAATACTGCTTGCGCGCTCGTACGGCAGAAGCTCCGCAATCCGCTCCCGGCAAGTAGCCCCCGATAAGCGATGCTCTTAGCGCGCGCAGCGAAATCAAGACGCGTCCGCGTCTGAATCGATAACGAGAGAGAGAGAGCGCAACGAGGAGGGGAGGAGAGAGCTCACCGCTAAGTGGAAGCTCGTTACGCGTCACCTTGGCTTTACCTGCAGCCGGTCTCGCGCGGCTTATATATATCATATCGGCGCGCAATGCACGCGACACGGGGGGCTGTCCTTTTTTTTTCTTTTCTCATCCTCCGCCGCGCCGCTTTGTGCGCCGCGGCAATCGGTTATAAATCCAGGCTCGTAAACATGTCCGTAGTCTTGTAGGAAACGGGGTGAAAATGGGCCCGATCCGTTTGCGGCACCCTGCGAAACGCGGCGGCGCGCCGCGTGTTTTATAAGCGGTGGCTCGGAGGTGAGGAACTGGATCGACGGGGAGATATTGTTTTGTAGCCTGAAGTTTAAAGAATAGCATTGGATGTTTTCCTTTCGATTTGAAAACGTTCGTTTTAAGCTCTTTTTTTTTATTTTATTGTTGAGTTGATAGTTTTTTACTGATTATTTATTATACGCATGTCGTTCAGCTTTAGATAAGCTGGTAATATTTTCAATATCCCTGACAAAAAGTTTAAATTACTTTAAAATTTTTATTATTTAATCAAAATCTTAGTTTTTGTTTTTAAATAAAATAGTTTCAAAACGGTTCGTTTACGAGTCAAGCTTCTTTATTAATCTTTCTAAACCGACGTTTCCTTCTCAAGTCTGAAAAAGTTTTTTATTTTTCTGTTGTCCTTATACAAAATAATATTGGCGATGTCTATTGACATCAGATATTTTAATAAAGTGAAAGAGAAGAAATTTATAAGTATGATTTAAAATAATTTTTAAAATTTCTTTTAAATCATATAATTGCTTTTTAATTTTGTAAAAAATTTATCTTATCGATCTGTTGTAAAAATAAAAAACTTTTTTAAACTTGAGAAGGATGACAAAATAGTCGTCGAAACGTTATCGATTTAGAAAGAAAAATAAAGAAGCTTGATTCGTAAATGTATTGAAATTATTTTATATATAATTTGTACGAGTGATTAGAGCCATAACTTAGTTTTTCTCGTTCCATCAATCAATTATTATTTTTTTATAAACTTAAAAATCGAGGATAATAAAGTGAGAAAAGAATTTAAACATATTGCCTTCAGAAATGATTTTTTATAAGAATCCATGCATTTAAGAAAAAACGTAATCAACCGCACGAAAGTCGAAGTAAACCTCCGAATTTTCCTAATGCCGAAAAAAGCTCGTAAATCGACAACTAAAAAAGAGGCAACAAAAAGAAAGAAAAAAAAACTAGCGTTCCGAATCTGAAAGGCTTCCGGTCGTTAATGGGTTAAACCGGGACACCCCGTATGTGCTTTCGCGGAAGTCATTGTTAGGCTGGGAAAATTTATTGGACGCACGAGGCACTCGATATTCAGCGCTCTCCGTTCAGGCGTTACACTCTTACTTACGCCTTTATCTCGTCTCCTTCCGTTCGACGATCGGTCGGTCCTCCCCTCCCCCTTCTTGTTTCGCGATTTTTCGTGCAGTGTCTTCCCAATAAATTAGGGAAAGAAAAAAAAAAAAAAAGAGGCGGTTGGGAAGCGCGGCGCGACGTGTTTTGAATATTAAATCGGCCGGCGAAGGATTTACGGCGCGAGTTTGAGAGACGAGCGATTCTTAATTTTTAATCCCACCTGGAGGACGCCAGGAGCCTTTAACTTATCGCTTATTTATTGCTATCTCGAGGATATTTCATTTTGAGGATTATAATTTCGATGCCTCTCGACTCGCGGGGAACGGGGGATAAATGCGGATTGATTAATTGTTTTGATAAAGGCCCGAGTTTAATTGCCGGCTTGTTATTTATTGTATTAAGAGCGTGTTTAGAGGCTCGGTGTATTTATGCGACGCTGAAATTTATGCGACGAATTTTACGAGCGTTTCGCGCTTTTTCAATGCACGATTTTCTATCTTCACCTTGAGTGTTGGCCGCGACTTAAATAGATTTTATTCGAGATAATAAATCGAAAACAAAAATTACTTTTCAGCATTGCCAGCTGCGTGCAAAGTGTAAAATTTAAACGACTCTCAAAGCTTTTAAAGTTTCAAAATTATTCGAAAATCGTGTTTCTGAAAGTCCGAAATAAAACTGCCAGCGTTACAATTTTCAAGCCGCTTCCATCGCTCGACAAAAGTTTAAACTGCAATGTAAAACGCACCAACAAACGTCAGCCGTGGAAAACAAAGCGAAAATTCGAAAAATTTAATTTCCCAGCCCGATGAAATTTAAAAGAAAGCTCTCGCGCTCTTTTTCCGAAGTCCCCTTCGGCCGCGTGTAGCGGGAGAATTCCTCCGGCGAGGGTCGGGCGATATTATTTATGCGCGTCCCATTATTATTGCGTCAGCCGCGTCGCGCGCGCGCTCGAAATATCCTCGGCGCATGCATACAACGCGGCCTTTCATAAAAGCGCGCTTATTTGTTAACATAATATACACATTAGGGGGTGGAACGGGGCCGAAAGGGCGCAATCTGTCAGTTGGCTTTTAGACACGGTGGACGATTTTCTTCCGACGCGACTTTGTCACTCGGCGCCGAGAGGCTTTCTTTTCCGCAACCCCCTACAAACTTACGACCGGACATACGTCATCGACGATGTTTGCGGAGAATGCCGCAGTTTTCTGGATGGGAGGGGAGAGGGGGTGGGGTCGCAAGGGGAGATGTTTGCCGAAATTTTTAGAATCAGTGTTTTGCAGGATGTAATAAGGGGAGTAAATGGGAGATAATTAGGTTGTTATTGAAGAATGAGTCTGACTGTTTTTGATTTTTGAAACTAAAAGCCTTAAATTTTAACAAATGTATTCTCTACTACCTAAAATTAATGAAATTTCGGAAATAACTTCGGTGTTTATTTTCTTGAAATAATTATCAATTGAAATTAATTATAAAATTAATAATGTAGTGGAATATCCAAGTTGTAATTAGTACGCATGAAATTAATATCAGGACGTTGTTCGATTTTAATTTTCGAAGCTATAGATCAACTTTTGAAGTGATTAATTAAATACTCATTTTACAGAATTACAGCGTTCGCATAACGAGATTCATAATGATCAATTAAAACAATCATGATTCCAAGAGAATATTCTGCATTTAAATGTACTTTTCAAAATTTGTCCTGAAAATAATGTCAACGTGCAATGCAATTAGTAAAATCAATCAGTAGCTAATAATAAAGATAAGAATGACGTTAATAATTGGATCTCATTATGCCGCAAGTACAAATGATAAGGAAATATTTTAAAAACTGAATTAAAACGGAGATTATAAAATGGGTGCAAAAAGCTGAGTTTTTTTAAAATTAAAATTTAAGAAAAATGAAATTTTATTCAAAAACTTCTCAACAGTTAATTGCAGAGTAGTTTAGTTGTCGGTATTCGAAAAGTGAGATCAAACCTTCATCAATCTACTTGTTCAAAAGTTATAACCAAACGAAGAATGACTAATACTGAAGAATAAAAAATCTTCCAAAATTCATCAACTTAATTTTAATTTATGCTTGTTGTAAATCATTCGAATCGCGACAATTAAAATGCTTTATATATAGTTAAGTGTTGAAAAGTTATTGAAAACTATATTGAACAAATTGATTTTTCTTAAATTTTAGCTAAAAGAGCTCAGAACTTTTGCAAAATTGATCGTTAGATTGATTGAAGATGTCACCTTTCATATTATTATATGAAAAAACATCCTATATAGGTAGAACGAAATACATGGTCCGAAGATAATCATATAGCATATAAATGGTATTATTTATAAGGAAAGGAAACATTTCGAACAAGCAAAAAATTAATATTCACATAATTTATTGTATGATCTTTTTAATAAATCCCTCTTTTTGAACAAAAAATATATTTCCAATTATAAAATAGTTTTTTTATTAGTTAATACAATTTTCAAAAACTTTAGATATATTTCTGCATTTATATCTCATTTGGATCTTCAGGTACTTCAGTGACATTCGGAACTTTGGGGGGATCAACAAGTCCAGCCCGTTCTTCGTCAGTCTGAAAAAAATTAATAATTTTAAAGTAAAACGTGTTTTTAAAAATTGAGTAAATATAAAAAAGTATGTACCCAATCAGCAAATTTGTTAAGTTCCAATTTGTAAGAAACTTCTCCTCTTTCGTATTTAGCGTTATGTTCGTCAACTATTTTTTTCGTCTTCAAATAGAGTTCATGTCTTTTTGCATCTTCTACAGCGTCGTAATGCTTGTCATACTTTTTCTGCAAACATAAAATTCAATGAACAAATTGATAATAATTACGGTTCAACCCTGGTAGAGATAAAAGTATCAAAATTGGCTAGGAAAGTAAAAAATAGGTATTTTTAATTCCTAGTTACCTAACTTT
>JAWWEO010018877.1:0-19687 GCA_035582975.1 Ormyrus labotus | reverse complement strand
AAATCGAAAATTTGCGATAAAACAAAAACAAATAAGCTAAACAAAAAAAGATTTTTTTTGCCGTCATCACAAAAAAAGCAAAAAAAAATGAGCCGTGAACGATGAAAATCCGTTCAGTACAAGCTGAGATCCAGACGTATACATACACACTCACACACATATATCCATACAGACATGTTTCAAAAACCATTTATTCTTGTTTTTGACCCCAAAATACAATTATAACCGATTTTTCGAACAACTCCAAAAATTACTATCACAATGCTTCCTCTAGGAGGAAGCAATTGTACATTATGTTTATAATTAATATGTATATAAAAATTTGTTGTAAACATTTTTTATAATAACAATTAAATATCAAATTTTCATATTATAAATAAATAATTAAGTACAAGCATCAAAAGAGAAATTTAGAAGATCAAGGCTTTTTTAACGCTTCTTCGTACCTTTATTTCTTTCTCATCAAACACTGTGCAACGCCCTTAATATTTATAAAAAGTTCTTCTGGTCTTGTATAATTACAATGTTTACACTTGTAAGGTATGTCTTGTAATAATATCAGAATTTTGAACGTTAGAAATTAAACAGCTGATAGGTGCGATGGTGGTGTAATGGTCAGCATAGTTGCCTTCCAAGCAGTTGATCCGGGTTCGATTCCCGGCCATCGCACAATTTTTTTGATTTAATTTTACAGTTTGAAAACGGGTGTATTGATTCGAGGTGCGCTCATATTTCAAGGAAGCTTTTAATTTAATTTTTTTTTGCAATTTAGTGATTGTTATTAACATACCTTTTCACGTACTATACATATATAAATGTAAAAAGATAATCATAATATTCTGTAATTACAGTAAATTAATAAAAATATTATTTATATATAATAATTAAAGATTTACTGCAAAGTTTATTTGCAATAATTATCTTAATACAAATATTCGATGTACAATGTACACTGCTTGATGGGCGTTCGAAGTGAACGGAAAGTTTTACTTTACGAAAGTTCACTTTTACAAATGCAAAAAAACAGCCTCGGCTCAGGAACAGCAACAGTTTTTCGTAGATTATTTCAGCCTTTTGCAAAAAAAAAAGAAAAAAAAAACTCCGCGCGCGACTCGAGCTCTTAACACAAGAAGTAATTAATAAACAGCCTGGCGCGTAAAAAAGCAGTTAACCGTTTAATCACCCAGAAACAAATCTGCAGCTCGATCTCTCTCGCTTCATTATTCATCAGGTTATTACCAGCGTGCATCCAAGACGCCAGTCAATACATAAGCAAATCCCTCTCTCTCTCTCTCTCTCTCCCGAGGTATGCCCGTAAAGATAGCGCGACTCGTTCGCGACCGCGAGTCTCTCTGCACCTGCAGTCGCCCGGACGGCATTCTCACTGTTACCTAGCCTGTTACCTCTTCGGTCGCAGTCAGTTTCCGGGCGCGAGTTCCGCGAGAGCCTTTTTTTTTATCGCCGCCCAACGACGGCGGGGAGTGCCTGGCGTATCGGCGGACGACGGAGGCTTCACGCACGTAAGTCCATATGCTAATCCGCCTATGCGTTCGCAGAAGGAGATTGGCTCGCGGCTGAGAGCGTTGCGCAAGCGATTATTTTTAGGTTAGGACGAGATTTCGAGGAGGGGAATCGCCTATTTTTTTTGGGCCGCTTGTGTAATTCGTTTGAAGATTTCGGTATCTTTTTTCGCGGGGATATCGGAGAGGCCTTGAGCGCTCTTTTGGATTTCTGATAAAGTTGGCGGAATGTGTGTTAGGCCGATATTGGGCGTTTTGTGCGAGATTGAATCGCGGTTTTTGCATTCGAGTTAAAAGGTGGATTTAAGATTTTTCGAAGTATAATTTCGTATTTTAAGAAAGTTTTACGCCGGGAATTTACGTTCTACATATATTTACTTTTGCGATTTATTTGTATGCTTTTGCGTGAATGCGAAATAAGTATTCTTCATGCGTTATTCATGTGCGATTTTGTGACTGTTGTCGGGAATTATTATAATATAATGCTGAATTTTTCATTACCTCATGGATAAAAGCACGCCGTCGCCCGTCGATATATTTTTCATTACTTTTATTTCTTTTTCCTATATACGTTCTTTGAAAAGAAAAAAAATTGCTTCATACATAACATTATTGAAATAAATTCGTAAGTAAAATTCGATAGATTCTTGTCGCACTAAATTATTTTCGAGACGTATATTGAATTTTCTGAACTTGGAAAAATTAAATACAGTTTTAAACATAAAGTTCTTGAAAGCAACAGAACTTTGCACTTAAACTCTCTGGAACAAATTTCTCGAGAAGATCTGCAGCTGACACTCTTAAATGTTTAAGAAATGTAGAATTACAAATTTCAGTACAAACAGTTAATCATATCAACTCACCCAATGATGAAAATGAAAACGATTATGATTTAATTAAAACTTACTGAACATCTTAACTTTACTCAAATTCAATATTAAACGATAAACTATATACGGATAAACCTGAGCAAAGTTTTAAAACGTATATCATTTATCAATTTTTTAAAATTCAACTAAAAGTAGCATCGACAAAAATTAATTTAGAATTTGTATCATCAAGTTTTGCTTTTTACTTAGCATTAGATGATTAACATCAACATTATACAGTGTTAAACTATTGTTTAACATACAAACATTACCTTAATATTATTATTTTAATAATCTCCGTGGCTTTGCATATCTCTTATTTATCGACAATCTCAAATGAGACTCTATAACGACAAAGCAGCCGTAGAAGCTGAAAACCCCTCAGCAAAAAGAGGGATAAACGCAGGCAGATTCGGTTGCGGCTTCCTCGAGGCCGCTCTCCGGTAGAGGCGCGCGCTCTTAGAGAGGACAGACCTCCGCGAAATGCATGTTTGTTGGAAACATATATTTACTCGTGCGAAACTTGCCGCAGAGTTCGTTCCCTCTCTCTCTCTCTCTCTCTCTCTCTCCACTTTGCGCGCGCAAGACGACGACGACGGCGACGACGACGACGCGGAGTTTAGCGTCTGGTGAGCTCCCGCGGCGTCTAAAATCTCGTGGATCGTAACATAAACAGCCAACGGTTATAAAGAGGAGTTACCCCCCCCCCCCCCTCCTACCACCGTTTTCTGAACTTCAACCCCTTTGTCTTGGGAGCATGTGTTACATCCAGTGTAAGTTTAATACAGTGTGTCCGCTGCTCGTCGATTAGGCAAAGAGAACCTCGAGGTATCGCATGAAAATTTCAAACTCCTTCTTAGCGATGAGTATATGTATATTATGACTTATATAGAGAACTATTAGTCAAAAGTTATTAAAAGAAGTGCCCTCATTTTTGTTCAGTTCTTTAATCAAGATTTCTGAGATCGAAACTGGGCTATTAAGAAATTAAAAAATTTAAAAGATTAGTTTAAGGTATCTGTTAGAAACTTAAAATAAAATGTCATTTCATTAGTATAAGTTAGACACTAATCTTAAAATGTTAATGTTCTTTTTACATTACTTAAAGCTATTTGAAAAATCCTTGATTTATGTAATTGCTTTTAACGCGATTATCGTTTTTCTATTACAAATTACCGAAATAAAGAACGTTTTATATTGGAAAAACGATAGAAATTACTTACTTAAGTTGTTTACTAATCTCGTTAAATTTTCCAAAGACACTGATCTACAACCACTTTAAATTTCATTTAGAAACGTGTCTGTTCGTGATAAATGTTTTAAATACTTTTTAAAATGTTTTTTAAAATAGAATGCAAAAATACAGTTTGCCATTCTATTTTTAATAAAAATTCTGTATAAAACAGCATTCCTCCGTCGAAAATATCCGAAGCGCTCCATAAACCAACAAAAATAACTGAATCTCGCGGAAGCTCCATCCGTAATCCAGTTCACTTTGTCTTCCCGTTCGCTTTTCTCCAAGACGGCAAAAGATTTCCTTGTTCCATGAATTCGTTTGACTTTCGATCATGCAAATCCCCCGCCGTCATCGGCACTGGGACTCCTCCGGGAATCTGGCTTTTCGCGAAAATCCTTCCAGGAGTCGTTTGAACCAACAACCCAGTCGGACAATCGAAACTGGAGAATAGTTTCCTTCCTTCGCGCAAATAAATAAATAGCAGCCGATACTATCCCCTCGGCTTTCCGCGAGATTCTGCGCAAGGACGTAGAACAATCCACCCGGAGCTCGGGGATAAATCGATCTAATTTCTAGACATTCCGCATGCGGGGATGGAGAGAACACAGACGCATGTGGTTTGAGTTTTCGTGCTTTGAGGATAGAGGAGTAACTTTGCAATTTGATTATTCGGACTGATTGTTTATCTTGAATGAAACAGCGTTGGGCAAATAGTCGAGTAATTTCGGAGTGATTATTGTAAAAGACTAAAAAATATTTCTTTTTTTGTTGCAAAGAATTTTCTTAACAATAGTAGATATTTCATTTATCTTAATTATGCGATCTAAAAACAACTAAATTGGTTTATTTGTACAAAACCTCTTGAGATAATTAGATATATTCTATTTTAATTGCTATTTTTACTGTGTAATTACTTAAATTAGTTTTTTTTTTACGTTTATTGTCAAGGAAATCAATAGCCATTTTAAACGCCACTCAAATTTAACTTCCATGCAAAAATAGGTCGTTTTATAGATTGAATTATTTACAAAACTAAAAATATGCATAAAGTTCTAAATAATTATGATTTATAGGTCCTACATACATATTGTAAAACGTCCCAGCTTTCATTTCGAACTTTTACGAGCGAAATAGATAGCAAAACAGAGCGGCCACCAATACAAGCTCTCGACAACGCAATAAATTACGGGAGTCGCGCATAAATTACATTATTCGATTAAGTTCCAATAAAAATCAAATCTCTCCTCGCGTCCGTCAAGCCCACTTTACACCCGGGACCGCGATAACCTCGTCCGCCGTTAATTAACGAAATTCCAAACTTTTCCCCGCGGCCGCGAAATGCGCCCCCGATGTTTAATTAATTTCAACGCCAGAGAAATTTTCATCCCAGGCGGCCGCGACGACGACGACGCGCCCTTACGGCCAGCGTAAAAACTATATAACGTCGCGAGTCCCCGGCCGGCGAAATTAATAACGCAAATTGCGCGAGACGATAAGCCGGAGGTATTCTCGCGTCGACGATTGTCCGCATCGAATGCCCAGATATTATGTGACCCCCCACCCCCCCACCATCCCCCGCGGCTCTAACTTTAAGCGCGCCGTTTGGCCGCTCGCGGGTTACGAATACGCCCCCCTGCGGTGTAAATATAAATCGTCCTGCGGAGAAGAGGGCGCGAGCCCGGAATAATAATCGTTTAATTAATATTTCGGCGGAGGGTTTACCCCGGAAAGAGATTTCGCGGACGGTTGTGGTTTTGGATGTCCGAATGCTTTATGGATGCCGGATAGGTAAGGAATTTATTCTGCCGTGATTTGCCTTGACGTTTCGGCTCGACTGTTTGCGTGGTTGAGAATTCAAATGCGGAGATAAAGTTCTAGAATGGGTTGAAGTAAAAATATTTAGAATTACTAAAGTTAGAGGAGACATGTTTGCATGCTGTGCAAGCGGCCAGTTGTGGTTTTTCGTAATAGATTTATTGAAGTTGAAATAAAGGAGCAAATGTGATTAGCATTTCACCAATTTTCATATTGTTTATTTAAGAAAACATTTATTTGAAATGGGGCGATCGTCAAGTTTCAGTTGTACACTGAGAAAAAAATTTCGTTGCATTAATGAAATTGTTAATCATATAGTGACAATTACATATTTAATTCTTTGAACATATGTGCCATTTGATCAATTCTTTGATTCTTTGATTCAACTCAAAATTGTATTTCAAATGATTAAATATGCAATTGCCATCTATATGATTACCGATTTCATTGATTCAATCAAATTTTTTTCTCAGTATACAGAATGTATTATATTAGAATGTCTGATGATCAATGATTTTTAAATAAGAACTATTACTGTACGATGTAGTGCTGAATTTAATTGTTACAGTTAAGTGATTAATCAATGTAGCAAAAAAAAAAAAAAAAAAATCTCAAATATTTATAAACGGTCTTAATAAAGAAAATTTTCAAATGGTAACGAATTTCTTTTACTTCTTTTTAAAATTGAACAGTTATTGCACAATAATTTAAATGTTACCAAACCAGACATCTTCTCACCGCAAAATATTTTTGAAGAATCAATAAAAAATCCTGGCGCGTAATCGGCTATAATTCCCGAAAATAGCGAACCCCCTCGCTGAATAAATAAAAGCATTTATCTGGCAGCGGCTCCCGCGCCGCGGCTCTCGTCTTGCATACGGCTGGAGAGCGAAGCCGTGAGCATGTAAAACGCGTGAATTCGGGTAATCGAACGACGTCTACGTGGCGCACGCAATGACTCTAACCTGCACGAGCTGAAAAGACGACGGGGGGATGGGGGGCGGTCGTGTTTGCGTCGCTTGTCGGTCGCGTAAAGAAACAGCGATTCGAAAATCGCCAGAGAGAAGCCGTGCATACACGTTGCCAGTCACGGAAACGTGAGACGAATCCGGAACGCACGCAAACAGGGCCAGCCTGCGCACGCGGTCGAGAGAGAGAGACGAGGAGAAGAGAGAGAGAGAGAGATACCTTTATTCGCGCGATCGGCGCCTACTTTTTGTCCGCTCGATTCCTTTGTTTACAAGCCTTTTTTCGCGCGATCTGCCGCCCGGAAATCCGAGAGGCCGCGAGCTGCTCGTGTGTCCGAGGGTGCCAAGTTGCGCACCTGCTTTACTTTGCTTTTTTTTTTCTTTTTAGAGATTTAAGGGGGGGGGGAGGGATCCTTTCGCTGAATTATCGGTATGACCTACTTGGTGGTGAACGTAAGTTTCATTGCGGAAAAAATTTGGAAGCCGAAGTGGATTTTTTAAAATATTATTCTGCGATGAAAGGAGGAAATCTGTCTGATTTTCGGGTATAACGAGGTTTTCCGACGGGTTTCATACAAGGTAACTCATTTAGGTGAATTTTCAAAATTCTCCAGGAACCCTCAAAATTTTGTTCGCATTCGTAAAATAAAATTTCTGCCGTGGCGGCGAGTTAAATAAAAAGTTTCTTTTTTTTTTCTCAAAACTTGTATTACGGAGGATAAAATTTCATAAACTTTTTTACAATGTAGCTCCAGGCAATGATGCTTCGGGCATGTGGTTTAATATGAGCCCAGGCCGATCAAAAGACGAAAGGTACATCAAAGAGAAACTGATTTTAAAAAGTAATCGCCTGAAATTTTTCACTCGCATGAATGGATCCATCCAATTCGCGATTGGTGCCGAGATCGACCTTTCTTTTCCATAGTATCGATCGATAAAATGTCTTTAAGATATCGTAAATGTATAAGAGATACAAATAGAATAGAAAGTTTGATATTTTAATTTATATTATTTAAAAAATATATGTTACACGAAGTAACTCAACTACTTTCCGTTGAGTCCAAATTCAACAGTCAGCGAAAGTCACGTATTTAACCAATACCAAAACGCGATATTTTAAATCGACACTCAATTCTCTCCCCATTAAAATCACATTAACAACTCCAAGTACAGCGAAAAAACAATTAAAACTGCAAGCGCCGCCACTTTCTCGCCGGGAGAAAGCACCATTTAAAGGAAAACGTTCGCTTTCATCCAAATCCCATGAAATATTCCTGCCCCAATCAAGACGACTCATCCGGCATGAATTTTTCCTCTCTTCCACGGCGGGCGAGCGAAGCCAATTACAGATCGTGAGCTCGTGGAACTGCGGAATTACTCTCTTTCTCCCTCGATAGCTAATCAGTCGCGTCCGGCGAGTAACAGAGAAGCAGTTTTCTCTGTCTCGGCTAATCCAGCAGCGTCGAGTTCGCTGTAGCGGAAGTTGGAAGCCGCAAGGATTGCGCGTCAAATGGCTTGAACGTAACGAGTGGGAGGGAGAAGAGAGAGAGAGGGAGAGAGAGGAAAGCTCGCCGATTAGGCGCGTTTAGAGCTTCGAACGCGGAAAGCTCAAAGCTCACTGAATTCGGCCAGGGCAACGGCTAAACTGTTTTATCTCTGGCCTCTCTCGCTTTCCGCTCTGATCCTCGATCGTTTGATTCTTTCGGCACACGCCCTCGTTATCCCCGCTGATGTGGCTGCCTGAACCGGCGTTGTTTAAGGGAGCTTGCAAGCTCTCGCTGTTGCGAGATTAACGCTTTTTTTGTTTTCTTTTCAGGGTGTAGAACGTTGGGAGGGGGATGGTTTAATGAAATAGGAGGAGCGAAGAGTTTAAATTTCATTTTAAACTTTGAAAAAAATTGAAGAAGGTATATATATCCAACTTTTTGCTCTCGTAAACCTTTCGTGAAGAATATTTCTGAAGTAAATCCCTTCCAATATTTTTGCTTTATTTAAGAGACGAGATTAAAGTTTATTATTGCGCATTATTAATAAAAAATGATTCAAACGTTTTAATAAGATATAATTAAATGTAAAAACTAATATAATTGATTGACGTGCATGAAATAAATTTTGGAACATAATAATTTAGCATTTTCCGCAAATAAGTAGTGCACAAACTCCCATAATGAAATGTGATAACATAGTTAAAGTGATATTTTGTAAATGAATATTTTAACATCATCGCATTCTTCCCAAGCTACAAACAAATTTTACAATACATAGATTTGTTTAAACAATTTCTGATTTCACCCAACAATTCTAAAATGACACAATAACATTCTCGCATTACCCGAGTACATTATACACCCGGTAACCTGATTACAATATGTAATCAATACATGCACTAGCGTCACAATAAACGGTATTATTATTAATATTACAATTCGCAAATCCCGTAAGTAAGTTCAACAAGGAATAGAAATTCGAGTTCCGCCCTCGGAAAATCTAATTCAGCCGTGGGAATAGCCGGGGCACTCGTCATCCATCAGTTACGCGACCCCAAGCGTATACACACAACTCGCAGAGCCCGTCTCTCATTCGCTCCGTACACACTTCGGCCATATATATGTATACGCCGGCCCGATCGCCGAACCAGGAATCGGAAGGTCCGCAGGCAAGATCCCGGCTTAATTTTGCAGTCGGGGGCTTATAAGCGGATCGCGGAAAGAGACTGCGCGCCCGGAAATCGATTTCGATCGCCCAATATTGACAGTTAATTTCGAGGCGGTCTCGGGGCCCCACACCTGCCCGAGCCGTGTGTAATAACGAACTCGCGCGCGAATCTCTCGCTCTCTCGCGATGCCGAGGCGAAGCTCTGCGCTCTCGCCGTGGGCTGCAGCGGAATGTTATTTTTTTTTTTTTTTTTTTGCGACGCTCGATTATGCGAGAGAGCGGCGATGTACAGTTAGGGGAATGGAGGCCGCGACGATTTTTTGGAGGCCGGCTTTTGGGTTCCTCGGATATAATATGAATGTCTTGGCCGGAGGAGGTGTTTTGAATGATTTATAAAGTCGTTGGGATCGAATCGTTTTTCAAGATACTTTTATTGAAGGGGACTGTTTTGTAATGATAATTGTTTAACGCAATTTATGCTATCCATCGGAACGTAATATTTTGCTTCAGAGCTGCGAATTAACATTCTTTTGCAAATTTAAGTAAGCAATTCTTAATTAAAGTTCTCTGAGTATCAAAATTGAAAGCACTTGCCTGCGAAACTGAAAAGTTTCAAATTCGAACTTAAAAAGAATGCCGTGCCGAGAGTTTCGCGGAAGAGCTTTCGCGATACATTTTTATGAAGTGCATTACCAAAACGACTGGAAAACACAGCGAACTTCTTAAAAGTGAATATTACTTTCTGCGAGGAGCAATCTTTTCGAACCGTCCGACTACGAAAGTGATAATTAGGTTTGTTAACTTAATCTCAGCCTAGAAAAAAACATGAGAAGTCAGCTCATTCGAAATCAGTTCGTCCCTCTCTTCTCCGCTCTTTCTAATTACCCAGAACCACTTTGCTCGGACTTGGCCTCGCGTTTTCGGGCCATTTTCGAACTCGGCCGGCTGCACACGTAACCCGGAGGCGGCCCTTAATTAAATTAAAAAGAAGAAAATCCCCCGGCCCAGGCGAGGAAAGAAAGCGGCGGCGTCCTCTCATTATGAGAAACTCTCTCGCGCTTAGCTCTCGGGGAGAACCGCGGAGAGCGGCGACGATAATTAAATCCCGGGACGTGTGCACGCGAGCGCACCCTTTTTCTATTGTCTATCCGGAAGTGTCTTCGTACTTGCGCGCAGCGCCGAGAAGATCGGGCGAAACTTCTTTCGACTTGGCTGTTTCGCTTTCGCGATGCGAGATCCTTTTAAGCTTTGTCGCAGTTTTTCGAGACGACGCGTGCTCGGGCGTTGCTTATTTTTCGAAGATGCTGAGAATTATCGTTCTTTCTTGTTTAAATATAAATAAGACATTTTTATTGCTCGTGTTTTACCGAGGAATTCAGTTCGCCATTTTTAACAGTATTTTGAACTACTGCGTAATTATTACAAAAATTCGATTTTCGCTCGAAAATTTTTTTTAAAATAAAAGTTAGGATCTCGAAAAGGGCCGTCCCGAAGTGGGCAACAAAAACACCTATACCTGGAAAAGCGTAACGAAGTACATTAGGAGAGTCGCTGCATTGTTTTGAATATACCTGCTGACCCATAATAGGCTTTGGGACAGCAGCTGACCCGAAAAGAGAGGCAGCTGCACTCTCAAAAGCCGGCATAAGCACGAAAACAAGCGTTCGAAAATCTTATAAATTTCTCGCTTTCTTAAAAATTTTAAATATTCTACCTGAATACTTCCGTCAAAAAGATTGCAACAGCCAAGATTTTCAAGGACCCTCGCCGCGTTCCTTGCAAATATGCAGCCACTTCAAACATTTCTCAGGAGTAATGGAAAATTTTATAAGCCACATTCTTTCGCGAGCCGGGAGAGAAAATGTCCCGTCATTCGAGTGTACATTCATTTAAAAAGATAAGACGGCAAACAGCCGCTAATATCGTCCATTCGCTTCTCGTATAAATTAATGCTTTCTCTCCCGTCGCTGCGCAGACGGGAGCTGCGCAGCGAGAAAGCGAGAACGCCAAGGTTGGCAATGAGTTGCACGTCTTTCCTCTCGGCGGAATCGGCGATGCGCGCGCATTCCTCGGCTTTTGTGTGTACACAAGACGACGGCGGGGAGTCCCCGGGAAGAGAGAGACGGTTTTCCTTTTTCTAGGAGATCGGAGCGCCGAGATTAATGCGAGAAGCAGGAAGTCCCCGCTGCTTCGGCGTCTTGTTCCTTACTTATGAATTATATCCGAGCAGCCTCGAGAAAGTGGAAGAGCCGTTATCTCTTTTTTTTTCGCCCGGTTCGCCGGTCTTTTTTCGCTCGGCTGCTGCAATTAGACGACGGATTTTAATTCGGATTACTTTTGTTTTTAGCTTTTTAATGTTTTCGTTAATTAAAATACGAGGCTGCCGAAAGGAGCTGGGAATTTTTGTGAATATGTTGATCACTTTCGATATGACTTCAATTACTGAAACACAAATTTTATGATTTTCTTATTTTGCATTAAAATTTGACTTTACACACGCATGGTGTTCGACTGAAAAGTGGTAATAAGAAACTATTACTCTGCAACTAATACAATGTTTTCCTTATGAAAAATATTGACTCATTATAATTATTTAAATTCTTAATTTTATTCCGCTGAATCATTAGTAACTTGTGAAAGCATGTCCAGGAGACTTCTAGCGAAAGTCATATTTGCTTTTATACTTCTCAAATTGGGAATGACTGTAAACATTACTTTCCTTGGCTACAATTCACCTCGGTCGCGTTTACATTATAATTGATTGGATTTACTTTCTTATTTATGTTTTGTACCTTTCTCGTAGTAGGTTTTTTTTAATCCAGATCAGGCCAGTTTTTACAATGATTAATTACACATGATTAAATTAAAATATTTATTATACTATATACATACCCACTAATTTTAATTATTGAATGTAAGTCAATAGTAATGTAATTATTAGACTAATGATATTTTTATATTAAAAACCTGTATTCAATGTCGCTTAGATCCCGCATCATTTTTTCATTACAAACCGCAACAAATTTCCACCAACCGATGTTTCAAAATAAAAGCGACAAGCGCGAAATTACCCAGCGTCCGAAGCCGCAACCTAAGCACCAAACTTCCGCTTATAAAACCAGCCCTGACGTCACTCGCGAAAAATATCTAAGTCTCTCGCAGAAACAACGCGTGACCCTCGGCGCGCCATCACGCATAATAGAAAGTTACATCTTTCGGAAGGCGACTTTCACTGGCGGCGAGAGACCTTCGTCGGCGCTCGCGGAACTCCTCCGTGCACACGCCGAGAGAGCCGAGAGCCACGTGCTCACATCGACGGACAAACGAGGGGAAAGTGCACCGAGGAGTTATACCGATGACGGCTCCTCGTTTTTACGAGCTCCGTTTCTTCGCGGCGCATCCGGGTTCGGCTTATGAATGGCGGGGAATCGATGTGGGCTGCTACCTGCATGAGGGACGGAGTGCTAGAGAAATTCGAGCCTGCGGCTGGAATGGAATTCTGGCTGATGGGACTTTTAACGCTGAAGAATAAGAGGCGTCGTTTGAAAATAAGTGACGTTCGGCTGGACGAGAGCGGCGCAAAAAGTTTCTGTGCGGAGTTTGGATTTGTCGAATTTTTTAGTTTGGGTGAAAGGATATTTTTGTAAAAGTTGGTTAAATATTTAGTTGAAGCAAAAAAGCTGGCGGTGAAGAAGCTTCTGTTATTGATGATAGTTTAAAACATTAACAAAAGAGGGAAATAATTATTGATGAAGCATTTTTCTTGCCCGATATATAACATATAGCATTTAAATATAACATTTCATTTTCTGCAAAACGTCATTTTAAATTTTGACAATTTACCGTTAATAATTACTTTTCTAATAATCAAACACCGAAACTTATTACAGCACGCTCCTCGTATACATAATAAATATTTTAATTACTCAGTGACTTCAGTACGGAATCTCAGTTCCCTAGTTAAGAATGAAGCGAAGACAGCTCGGATTAAAGTTCGTCAGCATTAAAATTCAAAATCTTAAAAAGTAACTTAAAGCAGCTGCTTAAAGTATATAGCCAGAGCTGCCGTAAGAAGACCTCAAGACAGAGAAAAGAGAGTAAAGGCAGAAAATCGCTACCGGAGCTGCCGGCTCCTATATAGGGATTAACGAGTTTCCGATCGACAAAGATGAAAGGCGAGGACGAGTAATAGCCTAAATTAAACTCCCTCTCTCTCTCTCTCTCGCGAGCGGCAACTTAGCCGAAAGTGGAATTCGCTTAACGTGAAACTATTTCGAAGCACTTGCGAGCTCATGCTATATTCGAGCCGCCCTAAAAGTTTCTCTCTCCGAGCGCCTCCGTACCTACATATATACAGGCAACTTTTCCTTTTACGCCTCGATCCGAAAAAATTCTGCCGGGAAAATTGGCGCGGGCAAATTTTTCTTTTTTCTTTCTTTTTTTTTTTTTTTTTTATTAAAAACCATTAGCCCCTATTGACGCTGTTATAGGCTGATTTGTCGCGTCACAACCGCGAGATTTCAGTCGCTCCGTGGCCGCTACGTGTTTTCAACTTTCCAGACGAGGTGACGGCTCGCCGGGAGGGTTTTTGCTGGCTTGTAAAAGTATTTCGTTTATTATGCTCGGTCGGATAAAGTTTTCGAGTTTGAAGTACGGACTGCGAAGGAATGTATAGGCAAAAGTAAATAAATGACTCTTGTTTCTTTGCGCCTGTCGTTTCGTATTTTATCTTGGGAACTTTATAAATATTGTTTTTTATTCGAGAATATTATTACAGTTTTATCTCTTTAAGAATATTTCATTTTTAACTGTACATGTTAAACTACGACATTTCCAATATATTCTATTCCATTTTCAATTTCATATTTTTTGTAACCACACGAGCCTTTCCGCGTTATTACGCGAAAAATCCCATTACAAAATCGCGCTATCCCGACTCAATAATCAATATCTCATTAAACCGCGATTCAATATTCCCGAACAAATCGCGCCTCATTCAGCGCAACTTCCGCAAAGATCCCGTACCCACTTCCGCAACGAATCGAGCCGTCCTCACGCGCGTTCCCTAATAACTCGCGACAATGCACGCATCTCCGCGGCGCGAGAGCACTTTCTCGCGCTTTCGAAAATCGCGCCTCCGAAGTCGCGCTAATCGCCTTTCGACGAGATCTTCGTCGCGGTGCGCTCGAGATGCATCGAGGGAAAGAGAGAGAGAGAGAGAGTCAAGCGGATGCGTCGGAGAAAGTGCGCGCAACTCTCGATTTCCGGATCGTGCGGCCGCATAGCGATCGCTGCCGCGGCTTTGGTATTCTGCGCGCGCGGAAAAGCCCGCCGAGCGTCTTTTGATTCGCTTATTCAAATTTATCGCGGAGCGTGATAGAGCACGCGGCCCCGCGTAAGTTCCCGTCGCGGCGATTTGAATTTGAAAGAGGCCCGGATAATCTGCGCGCGCGGCGCGGTTGTACTGCCGAGGAGCCTACTGATAAGCCGATTCGTCGAGACTCGGCGGAAAGAGGCATTGAAATTTATTACACCTTTTGGCCTTTCTCCATGCCTTTTGGCGCTCGCGCGTTTTTTTTTTTTTTTTTCGGAAGAGCTGTGCGTATTGGTAAGAGTTCACTTGTTCTCGTTTAGATTTTTTATTTTTATTTTTATTAAGTAACTGCGGGATTTCTTTTTCGTTTATTTCGCAAACACTATTCCCTGGCGAGAAAGTTACAGTAGAAGTTACAAACAATTGGTAGCAAAAAATAAGAACGGTAAATAGACGGTAAGAGAGACTGGAAAATCGTCTGTATTATTCTTTTATTTATTTAAAAAAAAAAACTACATATTTACCATTTGAAATTACTCTTTTGTATACACATGTGAATTCTTTTAACTACATCATTTCGATTGCGAGCACAAACGATTCATCAACTTTGAAAATATCAGAACCAAGCTGCAACCAAAAGCTAAATAATTACCTACAACCCCCTCCGAGCATCGCCCAAGTACTTTTAATTACGTCCTTTTTAGCATCAGTAGCGCGCAGTTTTTTTTCGGCTTTACATAGTTCCCGATGAGAGATGACGGGAGAGCAAAGCTTCGGTCTCCTGTGCGCGTATATGCAAGAAGCTTTTTCTTTCGAGGTGGGAAAACCGCCTAATTGACACTTTTCCCGTTTTTCAGAAGTTTTTTTTTTTTTTTTTTTTGGAGGGTGGGGCGGCGCGCAGGACGAGACAAATGCTGATTAATGTGCTCGAGAGATTAAATTGTTCTTTTTTTTTTTTTGCTGCTGAAGTGTGCGAATTTTTCGTCGGCTTCGAGAATTCGAACGCGGCCTCGTTTGAGGCAAGTGCGCGAGAGTTTGCCGTTGAAAAAAACCTGAAATTTTTTCGCTTTTGCAAAGCTTATCGATTTTTGCCTTCGTCTGTCGGGGGTGAAAAAATTTGCTTTCCTTTCCTTCCCTATTCCTTTCTTTAAATAAAATAGATCCCGAAAAGTACATAAAAACTCCAAAGTTGCATTTTTGCCACATTCTTTTCTCAACGTTAATTCTAACTACCTAATAGTCGAGTCATCGGCCACTACAATGGATGATTTCCTTTTTCCCCTTCAAGCTACGGCTCTTGCACCCTTTATTATCAACCTCGCAATATTTTAAATTTAATTAAATAACGCAGTTGAATAATAATAATTCAATTAAAAAGTAATGGAAAACATACAACAATTAAAAACATTTTCTAAATTAAAAAAAAAATACAATAATGCATTAACAAATTGCCACCTGAAGCTAAATAACCGCGTCTCACAATATCCTAATGAATAGCAATAGTCATTTTCAAAAACGCATTCCCCAACACGCCATAACCGCGTAATTTAAGGGCGCGTAAAACGCAATAATAATCCCTTCGGCGCGGCGGCGTTAAAACACGCGGCGCCAATTGCGTCCGCGGGGCATAAAACAATTAAAAAAAAAAGCCATATCCGAGCAAAGCGAAAACAACGCGGCGACTCTTACGAATTACCGCGATAATTTCGCAGCCGCGCGCCGCGCTCGAGACTTTAATTGCGAGCCCGCAGACTCGGGTTAGGCTTTCGAGAGGAGTCGACTCCCACAGCCAGGCGGTCTCTCGATATTATCGACTTTCGATGAGGCGAGGTTATGACTTCTCGTAATCCCGCCGCCTGTATCGCCGATTTATCGCCGGGGTAAAATCGCTTTACGGCGCGGCCGCGCCGATATACGCCGTATTATTTAGAGGCCCTTCCGTTTTTTAACGAAATTTCCCGAGACCACCTTTTTTTCGGCGGCAAAAATTTTAATAAAACGCGGCTAACGAAAAAAAAAAAAGGAACGCGCTCAACCGATTTCAGCGCGTTTGAACGTTTTTTTCGCGCGCGGCTATTCGCGCGCCGCACTGCGCCGCCTACCTTTAATTATGTGGGCGACTGGTCCAATTAAAAGCTTCCACCTCGCGTTTTTCGCGAGACTCGATCCCCTTTTTTTTTCGCTTTTAATTGCGCTCCGCGGGGTTTGGCGACTGTCTTTTTATTTTGCCGGGGATATATATATATATATATATATATATATACGTATAAAAACAAAAAGGTAAGGGAGGGACGCGAAAAAGTTTTTAGCGATTCTCCCTGTTACTTACTTACCTTTTTGATGCGCTTTTTAAGACGCAGTAACTTCTTTTTCATTATGAGAATTTCGTCGACTATAGTTCCAGGTGGTAACTTTGAGTTATAAGGAACTTTTATTCTTATCGAAGGAAACTTTGTAAATCAAACTTTGTGCGAGCAGTTGCCGACGCATCGGGAGATAATGATTTCCGTTTTAATCAAATGCTTTTAACTTATTTCAAAGGCTAAGAAAGTACTTCGAACCAGTATATATGAATTTTAAAATTGATTGTATCTAAAATTTTTTAATACTTTGAAGTGGAACGTGAAAGATGGGACGAGAAAATTCTTTAATACGCATAAAAAAAAAAAAATTTAACAAAGAATTTGAAACTATCAAATAAAAATTTGAACAATTACTTTTATCAAAGAAACTGAAGTGTTGGAGAAAAATATTAGAGTAAAAATTTCGGCGCATGTAGAAGTTTCAAAAAATTTAACGAACCTGCATGGAATACTCCTATCAATCTACGTAACAAACTAAACAATTATTTTAATTAAAGATAGTCGAAACGACGATCAACTAAAGCAAATTAATTGCACTATACTCCTGGAAAATTACAGCGCACTTATAAACATCAAATAACTTTAAAGACTTTTCATTTTTTTCAATTTACTAATTAAAGCAAAGTCAAAGTTGCGTGCCGACGGGGGCGGCAAGAAAATATTTTTCCGCACATATTCCTCTCGAATTCGCGTCGGGGGAGGGAAGAAAAAGTGCGCTAATTTTTTTCGTTCGTTTGTTTAATTAAAAAAAAAATCCTTTAATCAAGCGAGCGGTGATTTCTCCCTTTTATGTGCGGGCGCGAGTAAGTTTAATTAACGTATTTTCCGCTAATGCAACAGGAGAGAACACGAGAGAGAGAGAGAGAGAGAGAGAGAGGGCGAATCGAAGGCCGGCAAAAAAAAAGAAAACTCGAGTTCGTGACTTATTCACTTACGATCAAAGTGCAGCCGGAGAAGCCGGAAGAGCAGCGCCGGGCTCTCTTCGGAAAGGGAGAACGAGGGAGAGAGGAATCACTTCTTTTTCTGAGAGCTTTTTTCATTGCCTCGCGTATACGTTTGTATGCCGGCGAGCGTTCCCTTTAAATGTTTCTTTTTCATTTTTCAGCGTGTTTTTTTTTGCTCGCTTTCGCATTACTTTGCGAAATCAACGTAATATTTTTTTTTTATATTTTTCGAAGAAACTGGAGTTAGAATTTTCGTTATTGAGCAATAGTTTTTCGGAATTTCGGGAATACCTTTGGACGTGCATCGCTCTGCTCAGAAAAGCGGGGAATCAAAATATACTAGTTTTTCATTCATGATGCGACCTGCAATTGAATGCTCTCGTGAAGAGTTTCATTGCAGCGACAAAGGGTATGCGAGTTCTAAAGAAAGGAACTTGATTGTGTAACTAGCTTTAATTGGTGTTATTTAACACTATCTAGTAGTAATTATCAAATTCCAATTGTTTGAACTGCGTTGAAATATTCATAAAACAGTTGAATATTTTGAATAAAATAAAAGGACATAAATAAAGGGAAAAATGTTAATCGGAAAGTAGAGTTAAGTGTAAAGTGGAGGACAAGCCCTTCTTATTAGGTTAATTCAATTTAAAGTTAGGACGCGTTTACGCTTTCGCGAGTGGAGCTTCAGCGAGAAGTTTCCTTCTGCCTGTATCTACGAAAATTTTACTACGGAAACTTTAATTTTTCACGTCGACCGCCAAGTAAGTAAAAAAATGAAACTTTCAGATGGCAGTCGTCGCGTTAAATGGAAGCTGACGAACGAACAGTCATGTTTGAAATGCTCGTTTTTATGCTTCCCCTTTTTTTTCTGCTTTAACTTTGGCGTTATTTCTCGCTTTACTCGTTTATTATTTTTAAATTTATCGTCGAAGCGTGAATTTTGAACGGAACTATGTTTAAGCAGTTGCATTTAACAAATGAGAATTCGGCTAATTTTTATTTTTTAAATATTTTAATAACTGAAAAATCCTCAATAATTTACTGAATTTATAAGCGCGTAATTATATGTATACACTTCGCCGTTGACGCATCCAAATTACTTAACGTCCTCCACTGTATTGACTCGAAATCGCGCGGAAAACGATATCCGATCCGAAAAACCGTCGGCTATTTTTCGAGAAGGCAAAAAGCCGCGACTAACGAAGTCAATTGTCGCATTTAAATAGCTCGCATTTTTTCGGCGAGTTACGCGGAGACGGAGACACAGAGGAGCACACAGCTCCGCGGCATTTCGATCGCGGGAGGATTCTCGCTCTCGGCGCGAGATTGCTTTAGAGAGACGTGATTGCAAAGCATTGTGGACGCGTTCCCCTGATTCGCATACGAATGCCGAGTCGGCTGCGAAGTCATTTCCAAATCTCTGACAATTGTTCGCCTCGCGATCTCGCGGCTGCGCGCGCCGCCGCCGAAATCGAATTAGGAGGCTCGCGGGTATTACGGTAATTATACCGGCCGAAAGAATATCGACGGGGACTCGTTTCGCGGGTGTCGTTGGACAGCGGCTCTGGTTAACACTTTTTGGTTAGTTAGCTGGTGGAAAAGAAAGCGGTCCTTCTGGTTAAAATAGTAAGCACTACCTAATTTTTTTAATAAGCTACTTATTAGATTTATATTTTCTAAGTTCTGGCTAAGCACCTGTCAGTGAGTAGTGCGGTAGTGCTGCAGGCTAAAGTTACCTTCTGTAGGTAAAACTAACCTCTAAAATACTATTTTTTTTAACTTTTCGAACTATCTTTTTAAATTATAAAAACTTTATTAATTCATGAATTAATTTATTTAAAATTGATCACTAAGTAGAAAGCAGCCATCTTTTGCTTCAAAAGCGTGACAAAAATAAGTAATTATTAGCTAGGGAATAGCCAAAAATAGAGACCGTGTCGTTTCTACACCGAATTGTTCTACACGCGCGATCTACACGCGTGTAGAATATATATATATATAT
>JAWWEO010018876.1:0-19698 GCA_035582975.1 Ormyrus labotus | reverse complement strand
TCCGCTTGGGGTATGTTATTTTTTCCCACACTATTCATTTTTTATTTATTTTCGGGGTTTCTTCCCTTATCCTGTATTCTAGGAAGGAGTCCTTTAACAAGGTGCTAACATCCGGTCCAGATGTACCTTGGTTATTTTAAGCGAGGTTGTTACTCCTCCTCCTCCTCCTTCCCTGCCTCACGCGCAGCAGGGCCCCGGGCTTGGTACCGGCATAGCGGAGTTGTGTGTGTGTGTGTGTGTGTGTGTATACGCCTGGATCTGAGCTTCTACTGAACGGATTTTTATCGTTCACTGTTCATTTTTTTTTGTTTTTTTTTTTTATGATCGCGGCAAAAAATCTTTTTTTCTTTAGCTTATTTGTTTTCTTTTTATCGGAAATTTTCGATTTTCAAAAAATTTAATTTTACTTTTTTTTAATGATAGGATTGAGATATTTGAATCGAACAATGACCATTTTAATGATCATAAAAATACCTATAATTACAGACCACAAAAGTTACCCTAGCTCTTATGGTTCTTTTGTTTTAAACAAAAACGTGTTTTTTAAAAAAACAGCTTATAACTCTTTAAGAGGGGTGTACATATTTAAATTTATAAAAAATTGATTTTTTTATTTCATATTTTCATAGCAAATATTCTTAAGAATATTTTGCCGCAAACTGTGTATTAAAATTCGCCACGGTTCCAAAATTATAGACAAAAATTTGGAAAAAGTTTTTTGGTACAATTATTTATAATTTAAATTATTAATAAAAATAATTATTATTGTAATAATTATGATTAGTAATAATAATAATAACTATTAATTATGATTAATAATTAAGATTAATAATAATAATAATTATTAATTATGATTAATAAATATAATTATTATTCAATTTCAATTTGTAAATTAAAACAAAATTATTTAAATCTCAATTTGTAAATTGATTTTGAAAATATTCGGTTTTCCGCAAGAGTGAGAGAGATAGTCGTATCGACCCGTCTATCGATCGATCCGACTGCCACCTGCAGCTTAGTTCAAGACGTTACAGTCAGTAGTGTCAACGAATATAGACTCGTATAGAAGAACGCTCAGGGGTATAAAAAGAGCACAAAATTCTGACTAACATTTATGTGGCGGCGCATAGGTTGGCTAACACTAGAACAAAGGCTTGTTAGCCAAAATTTCGTCCCCTTTTTATAACCCGTGAGTGTTCTTCTATACGAGTCGACATTCGTTGGTAGTGTCCAGTTAACAGATGGTCTGACATATAGGTTAGACTATAAAATAAAAATTGTTTGTTTACTTTTGATGTTGAAATTTGCAATCAAAGTGATGCAGTTTATCGGGGTTTTATATATTTTTTAAGAAAAAATACTTTGTGAAAAATAATCTATTTTTTTGTTACGGGTCCAATATATTCAAGAGGCTTCAGGAGAAGCAGAGAATTTTCAATATAAGTAAACAATAAAATGGTGTTTCCAGAAAACAGCTTTAAAGTTTAGTGTTTTGTGAATAAAAAAAATTCACTTTATCTTCTTTGAAATTTCTTCTATAATTTAAACTAACAAATAACATATCTTGAATTCCCTGTTGGCGTGCTGAATGTCAGTGCCTGAAAAACGTCAGTCAAGCTTGTCCTAGGTGAGGAAAGTCGATAAGCCAAAACTCTTGGAATGTATATAATGTTTATAAATGTTGTTTATAAACATAAAACTATAAAAATAAAACTATAATTATGTTATATTATATAACTATAATATAACATAAAACTATAATTATGTTAACATTTTTTAAGTTTTTAAGTAAATAACATACCTTGAATTCCCTGTTGATATGTTGAAACTTTATAAACATTATATACATTGCAAGAGTTTTGGCTTATCGACTTTCCTCTCCTAGGACAGGATTGACTGAGGTTTTTCAGGCACTGACACTCAGCACGTCAACAGGGAATTCAACGTATTTTATTTACTTAAAAACTTGAAAAATGTTAACATCATTAACATACTTTTTATAGTTTAAATTATAAAAGAAGTTTCGAAGGATATAAAGTGAATTTTTTTTATTCACAAAAAAATAAACTTTCAAGCTGTTTTCTGGAAAATATACAATTTTGAAGTTTGGCGTAAGCCGGAGGTCTAATGAATAGATCAATTTAGATGTAATTCAGCTTAAATTGTAGATAATTAATGTGATTTCAGTGTGAAGAGTTGTATGTATTAACATTATTTGATTAAATAATTAAATAAGTTCAAAAACTGAAAAAAATCACAAAATGCAAAAAATTTTAGCAATTTTTGAACTTTTAAAATATTAAAAAAAAAATCAATACATACAACTCTTCACACTGAAATAAGATTAATTACCTACAATTTAAGCTCAATTACATTCAAATTGATCTATTCGTTAGACCTGTGGCTTACGCCAAAGCCAATTTTTTGAAAGTGATGTAGCTTGAAATAAAATGAACGTAGAGGCTTCTACTGCAGCTCATTTTATCAAGAATTATCTATATTTTTATCTTCTTCATTTTTGTCTTTATTATGTGTATTTTACTAACTATTACAATTGTTTTGTTTTAGGTGTTTTTAGGTGAAAATTTCTAAAGGTGTACACCCCCCTTAATTAAATTATCAACTTCATTGGAAAAATTTTTGGTAATTAAGAGTATAATAGAACTATAATCTGTAAAAATTTCAAGCCACTTTGTCAATGAGTTTTTGAATAAAAAGCTAAAAACTGAAAAAAATGAGTTCAGTTTTCAACTTTTTATTATAAGAAGGCTTTAAATTACTTGAAATTTTGTGAAAAGATAGATCTTATGTATATTCAGAGCTGTATAGTTTTTCTGCTCATGAAATTTATTAGTTCAAAAGATATTAAGGTTTTATTTATTTCTTTTCAATTCTTTGAATAGCTGTATCTTGGTGAATAATCGATATTTATCAATGCTCGACCGCTTATTTTTTTCGTCTTTAACTAAACTTTCAAAATTATAAAGAATTTTTAAGTTCATGAACTAGTTTTTCTTTTATAACGATTTTAAATTATGTATGGTATCGCGATTATATATATAACATATTACAGTCATATTATTATTATTATTATTATTATTATTTTATTATGATTTTTTACATTAATTTTAGCCATATAGTTCAAATAAAATAAAACGAATGACTTTTCTTTGACTAATATTTTTATATGATTTAATTTAACGCATGCATTTTTATTCAAGCTTGCTCGAAATCAAGCATTGTAAATGGAGTTTCAAAAATTCTGTTTTTTAGGACTATAAATATTTCAATAACAAAATTTATATTTAAACGTTTTTAGCTATTCATTAAATTCTAAAATGGGCAGCGGTTTTTTTGTTTTAAACTATATTTTTACGATTTCTGTGCACGATCATCTATTCAACTTCCTAACAGCAAAAGAGGGCTTTTCATGCCTTCATTATAAACAACATGGTGTTTAACACGGGAAGAAATACTATTTCAGACTCGGGTGAGGTTTCAGGTTTTCAGCACTCGACTCCGACTCGTGCAGAACACCTCACCCTCGCTAGAAATAGCTTACTTTCTCCCCTTGTTGCACAATGTACTATTTTCATCTAGTTGATCTTGGATCAACGCACACGCTTTATACAAACTGCATGAATAAAATGTCTAGAGCGTAATAAAGACAAATCCATGAGATGATGTTTATTGTGTTCGTTATATTGTTATCATTGAGACAAAAGAGCGACGACTAGATATTCTTGCTGTAAAGGTGAGGTACCGTTATGCATAAATAATTGCTTTAGAGAATATCATATATTATAGGTATTGGAATAATAAAAAACGTCGGAAAAAACAAGGAAATACAAAGAAGGGGCCACATTGTTCCCACGTCCACCTCGTTAGTCCTGGGTGATATTAAAGGGAAACCTAGCTCAATTAAATCTAAATTCAATGAAAATCCAAAGATTAAGTGTAGACCCACGATACTAGTACACGGATACAGTAAGTTGATAAAAGAAGATGGAGAACTAGGGGTTCTTTTGCCGACTAGTGGGTAGTTTTACTCATTTAGCGAGTGGCTATCGCTTAGCTATATAAAATCCATAAATCTAGTACATTGTAAAAAAGGGCTTGGAAAATCAGAATTGTTTGGCTCTTAGAAGAATCGTTTCGGTATTTTACAAATAAATATATACTAAAACTACGGTGGAAAGTTCCTCAATTCCCAGAATTCCCAACCGAATGCCAAAATCTTTGAAAAAAAATAATTCCATAACCAAAAAATTCGATTTCATAATCAAAAAATTCGCCAACATGGCGGAAGAGGTGAGAAGGCCTCCTGATAAGCATAAAAAATATTTTTATAAGTTTCATACTTCTAGGGAAGTAACAACAGTAACTTGCATACAAAAAAAACCAAATGAAAAAAATATTATTGAGAAAATAACTAAGCAGCAAGTAAAAGAAAAAAGCATACAAACAAAATTTATAAGGAAAAAAAATGATAGTGAGTTTGAAATTAATTGTATGAACGAAGAAAGTGTAAAAATAGCTGAAAAAGTTTTGACAAGTTACTTAGTGAATTGTGAAACTAAACTTGAACAACATAATAGCCCAAAAATGAAAATAGAAGATATATGTAGATAAAGCAATAGGTATGGATGTTGAGGCAATTGAAATGGCATAAATGAACGAAATTACAAATCTTTAAATAACAATTGCAAAGTACTTCATATATACATTAATAAAAAAAACCAACACATATGCTATCTTAGCGGAAACACCTGCTGAAATATATAAACAGATAAGAGAAAATAAAAACAGAGTTTTCGTTGGATATAAGTCTTACAAAGCTTATGATTTAATAAATGTCTCACCCTGTTTCAATTGTGGAAGATTTGGCCATAATAGCCAAAAGTGGAAAAATAGAATGTTCAAGTTGTGTATTCAACAATGTCAAATTTAATACAAATTTGATACAGATCATTTAACAACTGATAGGGATAAATGTAGTATATATAAAAACAAAATTATATAAACGCAACATATTATCCGATAGCTCTTAATTTACCGATGTGGGGTAATTCACCGACAACAGCAACAATACAAACAACACAAACTCAACAAATAAATGGGAATGATAGGCCCATATCATTAATATCTAATATTGCTAAGATTTTTGAGAAAATACTTTATAAGAGAATTTTCAATATCATCGCCTTATGTAATATATTAAGTAAAAAGCAATTCGGATTTATTCAAAAATTAGCAACAAGAGATGCTCTAAGTTACATTACAAAATTAATATACGAAAAATTAGATCAGAGCAAACCATTTGCTATTGCATTCCTAGATTTAGCCAAGGCGTTTGTTACGGTAAATCATAATATTCTATTGGGTAAGCTATACGCATACGGATAAGAGGTAATGTACACAAATTAATTTCCAGTTATCTAAACAATCGAAAACAAAAAGGCAGAATTGACCAACATATGAGTGATTTTGAAGTACTTAATACAGGGGTCCAATAATAGGTCCTTTATTAATTATAGTCTACATTAAGAGTAGGGTACAATAAAAAATTACTAAAATACTCATTTTTTTTAGTTCAGAAATGCGTTCTAGAAGTATTAAAGAATGTATGGAAGCATTCATTAGAGTCAAAATAAAAAAATTTCGATGCTTATTTTTTAAATAATAAAACATAAAAAAACGAATTTTTAATGAAATTTCATAACAATAAATAATACTTTATTTTTTAAAATTTTTTGATTCATAATACGAAATTTGCTACGAAATACATAGTATGTGACGTCTATGATGCATAACAGCAGTCAGGACTCAACAGTGAGGATGCACCCTAATGTTATGGTCCATGTACTGTAACATTATATGCGTGTCGGGTGCTATTGTTTACTTCATTCGTTGGCTGACATATTATTTTCCTAATACCGTAACCTGTTGATTCAACTGAGAATAGGCATTAAATTTGATAGTTAATTATTCAGCAAGGAAGAACCTGCTTAAAAATATTGAATACAGTGAGTGAGCCAGTCGCTTGTACATTTATCAAGTGATACAATTAATGAAATCTTATATTTCAGTGTATCTTTTAATAATAGCACATAGCATCAATGAGCACACAAATTTTACTCATTATTTACTCATTATATTAGTACAATTGTACTCAATGAGAGAAAAAAAAAATCAAGAAGAATGTCAATCAAGAAGAGATACATTTTTTAAATCTTTAATTCACATGGAAGTAGTCGAAGCAGAAATTAGCTGGAAACGAATCTCTTAGTCTTAATAAGTGCACCAAATTATAAAAAATATCAGCAGTCATCAGAAACTTTATTAAAATAACAGGAAGGAGTGTTGTACGGTGTTGGAAAATTTTGAACTTCCCAATTAATAAAGCCATGAAATTTTGTGAGAAGCTTTAAAGGTGTTTTTCTCAAAATCAACTTTTTCAATTTTCCAAATGTTCCTTACGGGGAAATATTCATCGGATCTAGCTGAAACTGTGCACGATAATTGGTTATTATGTTTATAAAAAATTTATATAGGGTTTTGTCCTTCAAATAATTTTTAAGTTTTTTATTGATAATTATTTTGTTAAAAATGGAACATTTTTTCACTTTCTTGATGTTTCGCTGACATAAAATGGTCTGAAAATTGTATTTTTGAGTTTAAAAACAAAAACCTGTGTAAAATTGTAGATCTTGGCTCTAGGTATTAAAAAATTTCAGTTTTATGGTATATCTCAAATTTTTCCCTGTAGGAAACATTCTGAATAAACACCTTTTTTGATTACTTTTTAAAGTAAAACTCTTTCAAATTTGATTTAAATAGGCTGAAAATTTTTTCTTTCTCTCTGTTTATGTAACTAAATAGTAGTTACATTTCCGCAAATATATATTATTAAATACAGATTTTTTTTTGACTGTACCTTACCCTCAATGACTTACTAAATAGACTGCCGGATAATTCCAGCTTATCTTATGCTGATGATGCAGCATTATTACAACTGATGATACATGGGAGAAATTTCAAAACAAACTTAACGAACAAGTACACGAAGTGTCAACATGGCTCACTCTAAACAAACTAACTTTATATAAAAAGAAATCGGTATACTTAACGTTTGGAAACTATTGTGATATTGTACCAAAAAGATTGGAAATAAATTTGATGAGGAAATTGTTGAATATTCAGTAAATATAATAATCTCTACCTAGAACTAAGCAAGATCTCGAGCTAGGAGATCTCGATCTACTATAGCGATCTCGAGCCCGACGTACTGTAGCTAACTCAAGATCTGCTTGCGCGTATCCACTCCCGTACGCATCACGTTATCGGTGCGCGAGCCGGCCGCTGCCGTTTTGCGCTACCACCCTCTTTACTGTAACCGTCCTAAGGAGACGGACGTGCTCTCGCTAAGCCTTATGGCTAAACTATCTTTAATAAAGTAATTCTATAAATAAATTAGTCTCACTTATTTAACCATTCTAACAGAAATAATAAATATACCGAACTGCACAAAATACTTAATTTGTTATTATAACCTAAAATGGAATGAACATATAGAATATATCATAAATAAAACTAAATTTTAATTTTTATATTCAGGAAAATGTCTAAATATATGAATACAAATATTCTAAAAATCATTTACTATGCCTTCTTTCATAATATCATTAACTATGGCATCATTGCCTGGGGAGGAGAATATCAGAATCAACTCCAATTACTTCAAACGATACAAACCAGAATCCTTAAAATAATAAATAAAAATACTTTTAGAACTGACATACCATTAAATCTGAAGCCACTTTTTACTTTTAAAAGCCTTTTTTACGTATATAATTGCCTTAAAGAATTATACTTAAACTCAACAAGCGGGACAAGACGTAAATTTGTAACGCGAGGACACCCTGTGCAAATTCAATTTAAATTAGTACGCCGAGTATACGCTTCCGAGACCGGGCTTATCTATCATCGCTAGTGCTGCTCCAGCTTGCCACACACAGGTGGAAGCTTAACCCCCTCCACCTTTACACTAAAATTATTTAGTGCATTCAATTTGTAAAACGTTTGCGACTAATCACAACCACCGCACATTGGGATGAAAGGACCTCATAAGCGCGCATAAATAAAAAAAAATGAATCTTTCAATCATGTAAATCTGTTCAAGGACCTTGATTGTAGGAATCCTAAAAATGATTAAACTATTAGTTTGTTTGTTAAAATAATTATTCTAGATAAATCAGTAAGAGTTAATTTAAAGTTTTTCTTATTGTTTTTTAACATTAATTATTAAAAATAAAAATACTAATTATTGGGTGAAAAAAATAACTCAAGCAATTTTTTTTCTTTTCAATCATAATCTACATATACATAAGTACTTTTTACAATATAAAAAAATTGAAAAGAGTCAACGTTGCTAGCAGGAAGAAAAATGTGCTTTTTAAGTAAAAAAAACTATAACAATTGAAAATTAAAAAAGAGGAAAAAATATATTCGCTTATCTATGCTTATCTAAAAATTTAATGCAATTTAAAGTACATTTCTCATACTGCAAAAAAAAGCTTGATACATCTGCAACTTTTTGCAACTTTCGTCTCTGTGGACATCAATATATTAACGAAAATTGTTATTTGTAAATATATTGATGTCCACAGAGACGAAAATCCGTTACAAAATGTAGTAAGAAATTAAAAATGAACCTCGGCCAAAAAGAACGAGACTCACATCCTGAAACAGCAAGCGGCAGGCAAGCGCACAAATTAACAGAAAATCAAATTTGTATTAATTCTTTTTGTTATATTTTTTTTATGTCATTCGCGAGCAATATTGTCACGAGACAGCGGAATCTCAAAATGCGGAAAATCACCAAAAATATAACGTCAAAAACAAGAATGTCAAGAAAGTGCCGCAATCGAGAAGTGAACGGCTGCGTAGACAGCAGACGACGCACGGGGAGATGAAGCCCGAGAACAAAGGCAAGGCAAAGGCTCGGTGTAGGGAATTAAAAGCGATACGTCGAGCAGACATCACAGCTACCACAAAAGGCGACAAAGTCCGGCGTCTCCACTACAATTTTATCAGAAGAATTCATCCTCCCGCAAACTTCAATTGAATAAAAATTGAAAGAAGTTTATCGGCATTCAAGTCAACGCGGTAAGAAGCGGGAGCGAGCAGCTGGTTTGAGCAAAGCGGGAGCCGAACGTCGCCGGACCCAGTCGAAGCGCCCCGAGTCATAGATCGCGCTCAATAAGAAGACAGAGAGAGAAAGAGAAGCTTGCTGCTAGTGCGACTCCCGGAGGACGAGCCAATGCCGCGCCACCGCTCAACTGCGGATTCCATCCTGCAGCGTCTTCAACTCAGCAAGAACGTGAAAGAGAGAGAGAGATACGGCGCTATCAATTGCAGCGCCAAAGCGCACCTTAGATAAGCGCAGTTGTGGCAGCCAGGTTTAGTTCCGATCTGGCTGGCCGAGGTTAAAGTAAACTTTAGAATTAGGTTAAAATTTTAATACGCGGAATCGCGGGACTTAGAGCTGTTTCAGCCAAGAGTCCGAGATTCAACGTGCGGAAATTATTAAATATAGAATTCGATTTGAGAAATTGAATTAAGTGTACAACGCGGCAGAACTTTGATTGTGTTTAGAAGGAAGAATTAAGTAGCAAGCGCGGAACGAAAACTCCCGCTTGCTTCCGCTTTTCAAGAAAACATTCTCCAGAAGGTTACTGACATTACAGGGTTCTACCCTACCCACTTTTCCGTTTTTTGAGTGATGGTTAGTACAGAACGCGGATTTTTATTTTTGACGCTTCGCTGTCGAACATAAGCTTTCAACTCAGACTTATACATATATAGTAAGCATTACATTTAAGTACTCATACACATACCGCGATCTCGCTTGTACGAATACTAGCTTCTACGCTGCAATACTAACACTAGTTTCAAGTTTAGCTGTAAGTTGGCTTATTATTTTACCCTATATCATCCACGGGTGATGGTTTACGCTTGCTCATGCCAAAATCAACCAAAGCCACATCATAATATATCTAAAAAAAATACTAAAAATCGTTAAACATAACAGAAAAGATCTAATCAAGTACGCAATTTCTATAATGGAAGTCCTTGGGGATAATACGTTACTTGAAATATTATCACTAGATCTTCGTACGTATATATGCACTAACGGAAAATGTATATGGCATGTACGTGTATCGATCTCATCGTTGTATATCTAATTTTAATATTAATAAAATATATAACCTAGATAAGGATAGCAAATATATATAATCAACAAAATTGCAACCGAAATCATTAACGCATGGAGACAACAAACCATAGATATAATGCCAAAGACAAGCACTGTAATGGAAACTGAAAAAATTAAAACAATTGAAACTAAAATAATAACGAACTACAAAAAATGACAAGGTTCTGGGGTGAATTGTAAACAATGTCACTACCCTGGCAAAAAATAATAACAAGAAGGCTATAGTAACTGTAGCTCCGGGTAAACAGATCCAAAACCTAACAAAATCGTATGTCTTACAGTAATATAAACTACGTAGGATCAAACAAAACTATTTTTTATTTTGACAAAGGTATCAGAAGGAAACAAATTTTTAGGAACTCAATGTCCCCATTAAAAAATCAACCAAAATATAAAGACATTGTGGCTATAAACGATAACGTTTTCACGTCGAATGGTACATGCGACTCTACTAAACATCATGAAAGGATGTTTCTCCACTTCAAAGTTACCTGCGCTGTGGGAATCATTTGTCCAGTGAGACTTAACAACTATGAAAAAAGAATATATGCATTAGATAGAAATACTTCACCTGGAAGATTTACGACAGCAAGATGCTTTCTTTTTTAATCTTATTTAACGTTGCTCTATTTATGCTGCCTTGCGGTATGCTTAACAGCGACTGAGGACATCGGTGTGTTTGTAAAGCACGTATGTTTTATCACAGTGGTACTTGTTTCGATCGGAAGAGACTAGGACCTTTGAGTTTGCAGCACGATTCAATTCCCTTCCCTCTTAGCCACGGAGGGCCCCACCGAGCGAGGCTCACGAGCGAAACCCGAAACAACCAGCCTTATTAGTACTCATGAACTCAGCGCAATCATTGTACTTAATAAAGTGGCTGCAGATCAGGTGCATCGCGATCCTCCAGCACGATCGGCGGGTATGAACTCCACCCCCGTCACCGAAAAATACGGTTGAAATTTCTTTAAAAATGCCTCCGAAATTTCGGACTGACGGGGATTCGAACTCACGCCCTAAGCGATGTTTGTCTTGGAGACAAGAACCTTACCGCCTGAGCCAAACACCACTCAAGATCTACGCATTAAACAATGGCCCCAAACTCGAATGTAGAAATATAATCGAGGAATGCTAAAATGAAACCTTTAGAAATATCTTAAATGTTCTATGGTTCGTACCGAAAAAAAAATTAAGAAAATATACACATGCATTATCAGTAAAATATAGGAGAAAATATAGAAAAGTGAGCTGAATACCCATCCAAATAAATTGGTTTCTAATCTGTTACTTCAATGGTGCAGTAACTTAAGATATCAAAAAATACGAACCATTACTAAAGTAGAAAAATAAAAAAAATTTTGATTGACACATTGGACAAAAGAGATGTATAAGAATAATTTCTTGATTTTGTATTTTTAAAATTCAATAAACTAACAAAAAATTGGAAAAATTTAAGTAATTAATTAATTTGTGCTCACTGGAAGTGAGAAGAAGGGAACCAATACAAACCAAATGAAATTGAAGAAAAGAAAAAGGACATATAATTACATCGATATTACACGATAAAGTTTCAAAGTAAGATTTGTAAAATAATTCATGCGTTTTTAGGAATATTTAAATGGTATTCGCACCATAACCACGTAATTTACGTGTCCTTGTAGTATGTTTATATAGTACATTATTTAGTGGATATATATCGCTTTACTGAAAATTACTAAAGAAATAATAACCTACAAGTGAAACAGATCAAAGAAACATTAGTTAAAATGTGCTACTATGGGCGGGTAGGGTGGGTTAGAGTATTTAGTATAACTAACAAAAAACTCGCTCGCTGAAGCTCGCTCGGGTATCCAATTGAACCCTTTTTCACTTTCTATTGACTTCCGGGCCACTTTCGGTCCACTTCCGGTTCACTAATATAATAATATAATAATATATAGAAGACTGGTCGGATACACGGACATTTGAACTTTAATATTATATAGATTTATTTAATAACTTAATTTATATAGAAACACGTAAATTACGCGAATATGGTGCGAATAGGCACAGCCTATTTAAAAAGCTACTTTTTGAATTATAATTGAGGTTAAAAATCTTATATAGTATGAATTAATAATTTTATTATTATTGTTTGAATTTCTTATGCTTACAATATTTCCATGTCTTATTAAGGTGGTTCATCACTGACTCAGTTAGTCAAACTCATGACGCGATTAAAAGTATCATTCGTTTACTGAAAATCTAAGTGTAAATAAAAATTATTAATTTAGACGATATTTTTATAAGTATATTATTAATAATTAATAATAAAATAGTGTATGCAGAATGTTGATTGAGTAACATAGTTAGTCAAATTTCGGCTTACGAGAAAGTGATCAATGCGTACGCGTCAAGTCAGTAACCCTATTTGAACATAAATACGAAAATATAACCTCCCGATTACCGCCAGTTTGAACATTTTTCAAAGGATAAAAAGGAAATGCCACCTCAATATTCCGCGCGTCAGCCAAAAATTTGACAACTATTTGTTTCTTCTTTTTATTACAACTTTTATATGATGTTCTATATAATAGTAATGAAATTATGTTATATTAAAAGTACATTTTATCTTCCCGCGCGACACGTGCACCCGTTCGACCCATTTGAATTGCACGCGCATGTCAAGCGTCTGCTCGTGTTTAGGGAGGCCATGTTCTTTCCGGTAATCGTATGAATAACTTGACTTTTTTAATTTTCTTAATTGAATAGCTCTAAATAATCCATTACATGACCCACTTTTTGTTATATTAATAAAACGCCTGTGATTTCTTCTTGTTATATTATATGTTTTCCTGTGATCTCCAGTTTTTTTTAAAAGATATCACATCATATCTACAACATTTCAGTGGCCTCCCATAAGAGCCATGTTAAAAAGTGAATTTTCAAATTGTTCGTTTGCTGAAATTTATCTGGTAACAAGGTCTGAAATTTCAGGGAGAGATTCTTTTAGCCTTAATTAATAAGCTCTTAAAGTTTTTTCCGCATCTCCAGTTTTTCAATTTCGGAATGAACCACCTTAAAAATCTTAACCTTGAGAGGACCAAAATTTTATGTTAAAATTTTTTTTAAAAACAATTCTGAAATTTTTTGAAAAAAATTGTGAAAATTGAGATCAATTGACTTCACCGAAGTAGGGATCCGGCCCTCTACGGGGTAATAAGTACATCCATTTCCTACTATTAAATCATTTGCAAATTATATAATTTGATAATAATTTAATTAAACTATTTGTTAATCGGGATAATAATTTTTCTGGAATTTGTTTAGCTCCGTGCAATGTATTAAACAGATGTCATCCTTACGCTCAATGTGTCCATGATACAAACAAGGATTATTTTAAATGTCAATGTATTCAGGGATACCGCGGAGATGGTGTGGAATGTACTAAAATTGGTAAGTACACCCGTATCCTTTATTTTCATAAACTACGTTTACAAATAACTTGCATCAACGAAAATTGTAAGTACAAGAACAAATAGCATTTGTGATAACAATTTACTCTTAAACAGAAGTTTCCTGCCTAGAGGTTGATGTATGCGACCCTAATGCATCCTGTCGTCAAGATGAACCCATAGCTAGATGCGTCTGCAATTCTGGTTTCAAAGGAGATGGAGCAACTTGCACCCCATATGGTACTTCATTAGTTTTATTTAATTTTGTATCTTTTGCACTTCTAAATATACTTTATATAAATTACTACACTTTAAAGTAATTGTCATGATTTTTTCTAGAAATAAATCTTATTCTATTCTACATATATTCAAAACAAATCAATTTTCAATAAATCTAATAATATACTTTTATTTTTTACTGAAATAAGAAGTACTAGAGAAGGATCCTTTTGTATGAAAATGCCCTTACGATTAAAACATCGAAACATGTCGAAGAACGTACAAAACTATTACTGTTATTTACATATTTAATGTCATTTAGAACACATTAAGATCTTTATTTGAACCAAAAATTAATACGGGAAAAGACGGGGAAAAATTATAAGGTAATCAGATAGAAGCCTCATTTAGTTATTTAAATTCATTATAAAATTGGATTTCAATTAAAATTACCAACTTCAAATTAGACAAAAATGATTTCTATCCAGTTCGGTTGAAGTGTTTAATTAATCCGAATTAAATTAAATTCGTTATAATAATAATTAATTGCAAGGACAGTGTAATTCAAAATAGAAAATTATTTTATTCCACACCCGACGGAAAAACCCACTGTTTGTCCCTGATAAGCGGGGCAAAAGTAGCATATTTTTCCCGAAAACTAGTTTAGCGGGGCAAAAGTAAATTTAGCGGGGCCAAAGTAAACTTTTTCCAAAAATTGTCAAAATTATCAAAATTTTCAAAAATATCAAAATTATCAAAATTTTCAAAAAATTTTCAAAAATGTAAAAATTTCATAAAATGTTCAAAATTTTCAATAATTTCAAAATTTTCAAAAATTTCAAAATTTTCAAAAATTTCAAAAATTTCAAAAATCTCAAAATTTTCAAAAATATTCAGAATAAGAAGTTGTTTCGACCCCACTTTTCAGAACCAAAAAGTGGTCTTTCCGGTCAAGAGTGGAATAAAATACTATATGCAACACGAGGCAAAAGTAGATTTATCCCTTCGGTGATTATACTACCCTTACGAGAATATTTTTTTCTCGGGTGATTTACTGCCCTCGCTTTGCTCGGGCAGTAAACGCACCCTCGCGAAAAATATTCTCGTTCAGGCAGTACACTCACCCGCGGGAAAAATCTTCTACTTTTGCCCCTTGTTGCATAATGTACTATGATATTATGCAACATGGGGAGAAAATAAGCTATTCCTAGTGATAGTGAGGTGTTAAAAACATCTCACCCGAATCTGAAATAGCTTCTCTTCCAGTATGATCATCCAGGAACGTTATAAAATATCTGGCTCTCTTGAGGGAAAAGTCCTTCACCTGGTGTAAGTTGCTGTGTACCAACTCCAGTATTCTGGGCGCTTTTGTACTGGCTTGGACTGACTTGTTTGTGAGTTTACTTGCCACGCATATTTCACATTTGTGAAGTTGTTCTTCACCGAACTCTACGCCAATTGCAATATCTTCAAGTTTCTTCAAGTACTTGACGTTGAGATGAGCCATTTGTCGATTTCGCAAAGCCATACTGTGGTTATGCACTACTTCAAAGCAACTGCTGTGTCGGTCTAATTGGATTTACCTGAACTGGATTGCAAAGGATCCCGCACAAACCTTCTGAAAAACGGTTCGCTCAAACTTCGGGATTTTGTATTATTTGATGTCCACATCAAAAGTTTCCACAGACGCAATATCCAAAAATCAATAGTTATTATTCTAGGAGAGGTCAAGTGGTCGAAATCCGAAAATACATGATAAGTCAACGCTGAGAGTTAAGACGTTGGTCAATACTTGTTTGAACGGGTATGTGTGTACGCGTGCGTTTGCCTATGTGTATGTGTGCATACATTTTTGGGTATGTGTGTGATCCAATTCTATTGTCTGCGGCTGCTTATTCATAGCTAATCAGCCAAAGCTGGCCGTTCCCCTATCCGCAACCTGGAGACGCGCTCGGTAGCATGGAAGTGCCCGTCTACCATTACACCCAGATGTGCGTTTGTTTATTTTTTTCTTTAATAGAGGAAGAGGTTTACGGGAAAAATCTTACTAGACCACGGTATAACATTGTTTCTGGGATCACCGAAACAACCCCAGACCAAACAATACCGTATGTTGGATTCGTACCAACTAAAACCTCTTTGTTTTACAATCAGATTAGCTCATCAATTGTAACCCAAATCATCTCCGTTACCTTTATCGACCCTCCGTAAAGGTTCCCTTGCTCCATCATCTGAGTCCTTGATCCCCGCTATACTGCTGCCAAGTATTGCTTCCATCCTCTGAAGCTTAGTCATTCTGTAAACTTAACTAATTTTTTTACAGGTCTAAGTAATAAACCGCTTACAGTTTTTACTTCGGCTACTCGGATTCCCTTATCTTTTCCAGGAAGTACTTGCGCGACTATTCATTTTTTCCAATGATTTCGCTCTGAATTGTCATCAAGAATTAAAACTATGTCGTTTAATTTTATAGGTTCGCCCTTTTCGTGCCATTTTTTCCTCGGGATCAGCGATGGAAGGCATTCTCGCAACCATCTCTTCCAAAAAACATCGACAAAGTATTGTGCCACTTGCCAATGTTTGCGTGCACATACGTTTTGTGCGTCGTACTTATTTATCCTTGTTTACCCTGAAAAGGAACCAATTAAAAAATGATTCGGTGTTAATGCTTCTTATTTAGAGGCTTGCTCTTTTAAAATCACGGACAACGACGTCTTTACGCATCTAATTAGCCGTTTGCACGACCCTTCCATGTGAGACACCGATGGTGGGTTAAATTTCCAAACAATAGCATTTCTATTCGCGAATTCTTTAATCTTAGATTTATCCATTTCGCGTATTACTCTCGATAATTCAACGCTCATCCCTCTAAAATTCGTTCCATTATCACAGTACAAATGTGTAGCTGTACCTCTTCTAGAACTAAAAGGTCTGAAAACCATGATAGCTGAGTCACTACTTAAACTGTGCGCGAGTTAAATATGTACTGCGCAAGTAGTAAGATAGGTATTTCCCATCTTCTACCGATTCTAACGAATACGGGACCAAAATAATCTAGGCCACAGTGTGAAAATGGTCTTTGTTTATAGGCTAATCGGCCTTTAGGAAGAGCAGTCATTTTTGGATTAAAAGGACGTGCGCGCCTTATTTTACAGATAATACATTTAACTACTATACCTCTGAGGCCCTTACGCAATCTTAATATCCAGTATTTCTGTCATATTTCATTCACGACGGTCTCGTACGTCCCGTGATAATATTTCTCGTGAAATTCTTTAATTAACAGTCCAGCAGCTGTTTCTTTCGCATCTAATATTATAAGAGTATTAAATTCATATCATATTGAAAATTATAAATTCTACCATTCCCGCGTAATTGACTCTGTTTAAAACAAACCTCTTCGGCCTGCGTAAGTCGCTCTTTAAACGTGTTATTTAACTTTTTGAAAATATTTATTGCTTCAATCACTCGCGTAATGGTAGTTATTAGACGAGTCCACGAAGAAAAGCGTGAAAAATCAATTTCTAAACGTTTTATGGTAGTTACAAGAACAACGACGGCTTGTTATTTGATTTCTCGTGTAAAATCCCAGTGGAAGTCAGTTATTTATTCAGACTCAATCGGCCAATCCGTTTCGACTTTGTGTAAGAAAGATGACCCTAATAGCCAATGATCGTATAAGTTTAACACATCAAATGTTGCTCTAGTTCCATCGTCAGCCGGATTTTCACGGGTAGGCACCCATCTCAACTCGGAAGGATTAGAATTTTCGCGGATTTCAGCCAATCTATTTTTCACGAAAATCTTAGTCGCGAGGATCTTTTTTAATCCAACAAAGTACAATTTTCGAATCATTCCAAAATATATTTTGTGTTACCGTTAGTTGGTGCTCTCTCACGATTATATACTCGCGAAATAGTTGTGATTTTTAGAGGTGCAACTCGGCCTTTTGACATAATTTGCGAAACGTGAGTGCAATCATTTGGAAATTTAAAGCGCCAATAAGCCACCGATGCGCAAGCACTGGAGCTTGAATCACAAAAAACATGCAATTCCGCACTTCTAATCTGGTTTTCTTTTAATTGATAGCATCTTGGTATTTTATAGTTTTTAATTTTTTTCAAATCCCATAAACACTGCAACCACGGTGTAAATTCCGAATCACGTAGCTTATCATCCCATCCAATTTTGCATGCTCATATCTGTTGCATTAAAATTCGCGATTTAACAGTGAAAGGCGTAAGAAAACCGAGAGGGTCGAACACAGACATAATAACAGCTAAAAATTCCTGTTTTGTCGGGTTCTTTTTTCCTCTACAAATTTCTTGGGAGATTTTTTGCGTATTAACGCTAAAAGAAAATTTGTCCGTCGCGTTTGCCCATTTCAAACTTAAAACTTTCCTGTTCAAGAATTTGGCGTAAACTCGAGACTGAACCAATACATTGTCATCTAATAGGTCTCAAAATCTTTGTTTTTTATCTCTTACTGGAATAATGCACATTTTTTGTTAAATTTTGTTGGTTTAGTATTTTTAAATTAAGAAAAATTGAGATAATTCATAAAATTTGTTAAAAATCTACCAATATTTTTCAGTTTTTCTTAGTTTAAAAATAGTAAACCAAAATAAATGAACAAAAAATGTGCATCAGTCCAGAAAGACATCAAAAGCAAAGACTTTAAGCCCTATTAGATGACAATTCTTCTATCGTTTAATTCTGGAGTTTACGCCAAAGCAAAACATTTGAGATAGTAATATCCCTGGATCAAATGGGCCTACAGAGACCAATTGGAGCTCATTTGATCAAAATAGACTATATTTTTGATAGGTATTTTAAAAAGAATCCTTAATCATACAGAATTTTTTTCAGGTCTTTTTAGAGGAAGGAAAAATCAGTATATAATCCCCTTCAGTGAGTAGGATTTCATCAACTTGGCATTTACCCATATTAGGGCTCCGTACAGCATAATCGACGTGGTTACACTGGCTAAGAGTAACCTTCGTTTTTTAGTTGGTCCTCCTAACGTTCGGCATCAATCGTGATAGAGCAGCGCCAACCTTTGCTGCTTTCTCACCCACTGTGGCAAGGTGTTGCTTAAAAGTCAATGTCGCACCTATGATGATGATGCAGGTACTTAATGGTTGGCTGAGAAATAATTTCGTGCTGATCAACTGTTAGTGCTACCGTTTCCATCTCCTTTCTGCTGGATATGAGAATGCCTTCTGTTTTATGGCTACCAAGCTCCAAGCCTGTCTGGGTTAGCCATTCGCGGATTATACATATCGCCTCATTTACAATTTCTTCCACTTCTTTCTTCTTTTTCGCAATCACGACCACTGCAATATCGTCAGCGAATCCTATGATAGCTGGCCCTTTTGGTAATTCTAAACTTAATACTCCGCCGTACATGATGTTCCACATTGTTGGGCCAAGCACTGACCCTTGAGGGCCACATCCTATGATTTCGTAGGTTTCAGTACCGTTCTGAGTGTCGTATAGTAGGATTCTGTCCTTCAAATAGTCAGCCATCATATTTCTTATGAATTTTTGACATTCAGTGTAACAATTGCGCAGTTCTTCTTTGCCCCTCTTCTCCATTGTCTCCCCTCAATCGCTTTTTTTTACGGTTTCCATTTTTAAGTTAATCGCTTCCAGGGTGAAACACTTCTTCCTAAATCCGTATTAGTGTTCCACAGGATTTTTCGATAGTCTGCTCCATTCGAGCATAAATTATGCGCTCAAAGGTCTTTCCCGATGTGTCCAACA
>JAWWEO010018875.1:0-19700 GCA_035582975.1 Ormyrus labotus | reverse complement strand
TTTTAAAATCGTACACCCGATATCTTGAGTTACTATAAAAAAATGGTAATTCTTACTCGTTTTTTTCTCTCAGTGTAGCAGTGTCATACAAGCGATATTTTAAAATACTGTATGTTATTATTTTTATTTACGTTTTTACAAAGAAGGTTTACAATGCCTGCCAATTTAGACTGCTTAAAAGTCGAGGGCTTCCTCAAAAAACTGTACAAAGATCCTAATGAAATTTTGGGATTACTCACTCGGCGCGCCGCGCAAAGTGGATAGCCGGGGCATATAACCTTTCCGCGCGACCTGTCGCTTTTGCATAGACGCTTCGGCGACGCTGTCAAGTTATTGTCGGGCGCGCATAAACGCCAGAGTCGCTTTCAAACGCAAATTGTGAAAATTTAGACGCAGCGCGTGACACAGATCGCGGCGACGCGGCGGCAAACTCTATCTTGCATTTGATTTTCAATGGCATATTTCGCCATTCAAAGGGGGACTCTGTTTTGCAGCTTCGATCGACCTTTATATCCTTGCATGAAATTTGCACGAGAATCGGTGGAAGTAAAGTAGTACGCCGAACTTCGCTTTTTTTTCTTCTTTTCGCGAAGAGTTGTGTTCGCGGCAGAGAATTAAATACGAAAGTTAGAGTTGTTAGGACCACTGATTTATTAATTACATCCAAAAACCAAGGCAGTACCAACAATTCAATCGTAAAAGTTTAAAACCCCAAAAGCCCGCCCAGACCCATAATTAGCGGGCGCAAACCCCCGCCTGTTCTCCCGCAAAACTCTCTCTCTCTTTCAAAAAATTAGCGTCCGCAAAAGTAACCTCTCTCTCCCCCCTCCTCCTCGAGCGGTGCACTCCGCCGAGCGGCGGCGATCGCTTTTGACTTGCTCGGCTTTAATCTCTCCGCTTCAGCCGTGAAGTGGTCGCGGCGCGCATCGACGTGCACGAGAGAGCGCCGAGAGAGTATATCGCGCAGGGGGAGATCGCGGATCAGACACTGTCGGCGACTTTCATTAAGGATTATCCTCCCCCCACCTCCCCCTCGCTCGTTCCCTCATTTCCTTTTTCTTCCCTCGTTCTCGCTCTCTTTCGCCGGGCATTGTCTGTACCCCGATTCTTTCCCTCCTCGCCGAGGCCCCCCGCGTTACCCTTCTCCTTTTATACGGCTTTCTCGTTCTGTTTCATTATTTTCGCTTTTATCGCGGCCTCTCTTGATTTTTCCCGGGATTCGTCAGTCGAGCCGGACGCCGCTGCGATAAGGAATTAGACGGCGGCGGAGGGCTTTTTGAAATTTCCGACGGTTGTACCGCCTGTTGTTCTGATAAGTTTTGCAAATTCAACGTTGAACAAACGCTGTAATTGTACATTGTTTTTATTAAAATTCATTAAAAAAAAGCGCGAGATCGTTACGAGTTTAAACAGGGCGAATTTTACGCTCTCAAATATGTGCCTAAGAAGGAATATCCCCCGTTAGAATAAAATTGCAAATCCTTTGTAAATACATTCAAGCTTAACGCCTTAAGCAAACTTTATATGGGCACGTCGCGCCGTATATTCGGATTAAAAAACGAGAAAGGCAGGCTAACGCGATTTAAGCCTTTATTACATCAAGGACCATATTTTCCCTTCCTTTAATCAATATACCGCCTAGCCTCCTCCAAACGCTCGGCAGCCTTGTTTATTAACAAAATCCAACTAAACAGTCGATTTACAGCCGGCGTACAAAACTACTTACCTCTCCCGGCAGCACAGACATTCTCGAAATTCTAACGCGAGAGCCGCGCCGACAAAAGGAGGAGTCCCCCTTTTATCTCGCGCTCCTTTTCCTCTCTCTCCCGCATCGATTTGCTCCTTTCGCCCGGGCTCTTTTTCCTTATGTTACGCGAGAGCGCGCGCGGGGAAAGTACGCACTGAAAATTTAAACGCGAGGGTGATTAGCACACCGGGAGAGAACAGCCGCCGCCCGGGACACACACCGAAAGCGCCGGTTCTCTCTCTCGTTTGCCAGGAGCTGCGAGCTGAATGCGGAAGCGATGCCCTTTTAATTTTCTCCTTTTTTTTTTGTTTTCACTGCCTTTTAGAGAGCGAATATTGGATCTCGAGGCGGGTAAAGGAATTTTCACGTGCGAATTGTTTAGAAACAATTGCAGTCCTCCAATCGCGATTAACAATTTTATGCAAAAACGCATCGACGATTTCGTGAAAATTATTACATCATCCGACGCTCCCGCATCCGCGCCACTTTTCCCGTTCCCTCGCCGATAAATCGATACGGGCCGCGCGACGATTTTTCGGTTCCTTACTCGGCTTTCTCTTTTTCCCTCCTTGTCTCCGCGCATCTTCCTCCAGGCCGGCGTGTTCCGCTCCGTTCGAGCCGCGGCATTAACGAAGGAAAAAGCGGCGCCGGCGACAGACGGGGCGCGCTGACGCGCCGCCGCCGCCGCCGCCGTTACAAGCCCATCGACAGCTCGGAAAATCGCGCGTCGAGCATTTCCTGCTCTTCCCCCCTCCTCCCCCGCCCCGTCGAGTCGTCGTCGAAGCCGCCGCTGTCGAGCTCTCCTCTCCTGCGAAACAATGGACTGCTAGTTACGAGCTGCAGTGCTCGTTGATCGATATTTGAGCGAGCCGAGCCGAGCTCTCGAGCCTTTTCGTTTTGTCGCAGGCCGATGGTTAATTTTGTTCTTTTGTTTTTTTTAGTTTGGTGTATGATGGGGTTCGGTCGGGTGCGGTGGTGTCAGTAATGCGGGTGATTGGGTACTCTTTGAAGTTTTTCGTTATTTTTTATTGGCGGTCGATTGATGTGAAAAGAAGTCAAGATTCAGAAAAAGTTGCGACTGATTATTTTGAAGATACAAGTCGGTGCCGACTAAACTTACAAAGAGAACAAATGACATTCGGGTCATGGATTCGCTTGAAACTCACAGAGACCCATCGACATATAGAGATATGTGCAGCCACAGGCCCTAACGCTGTCTTGATCCTGAGATACATCTTCTTCGTCCAGGTTCACAACTGATCATGAATTTGTCCTCTCGTTTCAGTCAAATTACATTTCTGAACCTCTAAAGTGCCTCTAGTACCTACATAATATTAAAATATATTATAATTGACACCAGAATGCCTTAAAATAAAAAATTTTAATTCTATAGACAAATATTTACACGCTTTGTACGAAAATTGACGTTATTTTTAAAAATAACATTAATTTACATAACTTCTCATAAAATATTTGTATTTTTTTTATTTCTAAAGATACGTTATATGTTCCCGAATGTCACGTGTTCTCCTTGTTAGTAATTATTTACAAATATATACATAATTGTAAAATACTCACAAATATCTGATTTGAATTCATTCACAACATAGTAATATCAAACTAAAATCGCCAATGCTATGCTAATCCCGTTACAGAGCCGATTTTTTTTCTTTCTACCAATAGATTCTTCCTTCAATTACTCCTTGTCCTTTCGACGTTGCACTTGAGCAGGTGCCTGATACCGTCGGTGTAAATTCGCGTAAATGTATGCGCGTATTGCTTACGTCTGCCAAGTTCATGATGGGTACTTTAGTAGCGTTTAAATTGCCGGGGGTCTTCGTACACTACTCGCTTACTGCGAAAAGGCCAGGGGGTTCGCCTTAACGCGTCGAGATCCGAATGTAGCTGACCGTGACAGTTGCCTGCTGCACAGCGTTTGAAGTACAAGTATACCAAAATGATTTATCTTTTTGAAGGTGAGTAATTGTTCGCTTTTGTTAAAGATATTTGTTTTACAACAAATCTGTAATCAGAACTCAGCCAATAGGATTGCGAGTGCAGAACTTTTACTAATATAATACATATACTTACTACTAATACTTAAATATCTGCACATAAAATGTTGCAATAGTTGTAATCATTTGAAAGGTCGTTTAAACCTTAATAGGCTTGACGATGGGATTTGATATTTGGGGTAGTTTCTACGTCTACGTTTGACGGTAGCGCTAAAAATGATAAAAATCCTAGTATTCGGTGAATTCCCGCTGCAGTATGACTTCAGAGAATGCGTAGCCACAGTAAAGGTGTCGTCATAAATACACTGAATCTACAATTAGAATATTAGTCGCTTAGACTACATAAAAATTGATAAAATGTCAGCACTGAAATTAATTTATAAAATAGTCAAGTATATGTATAAGTGGTCGAACACTGGTCGACTATTGGCTGAATATTGGTCGAACACTGGCCAAATATTTGCCAAAGATCGAATATTGGCTGAAGTAACCGAATATTGAACTAATAATGGTTGAATATTAACCGAATATTGGCTGAGTAATGATCGAATATTGGCCGAACGCTGGTTGAATATTGGCTGAATAATGATCGAATATTGGTTAAATAATGGTTGAATATTGGCCAAATATTGGTCAAACATTGGCCAAATACTGATTGAATATTGGCTGGATAATGAAAGCAGACCCCTCCTCGCGCTTCATGTGCTCCGTGTTGTATATCCTCGAAATTTCTCACTGGATTTCGTTATCTTGAAACTTTGAGTCGAAGTAAAGTAGATTGACAGTCTCGTTAATTATGTATTAGTACTTTCTACGAAAGTATAAAATAAAGCAGGTATAGTTTACTTTTACAATTTTATTTTTGTTAATATATATATGAAAAGTATTTTTTATTTCGTAACGGTAATTAAATGATCTCTCAAAAAGCTATAACATTTTTATACAAATTAAAAAAAATGAAAGTATTGAAATCAATTTATAAATAGTCAAGTATATAAATATCAATTCGTTTACGTTTTGATATTGTTACTTTTTTAAATCATTTTTAATATTTAATAATCAAAAACCATAAAAATAATTCAATACTCTTTGGAAAAATAACTATGCAGGTACTTGCGCGCCCGTCTTCAAAAAATTTATAATCTTACACGGAGAAAAATTGTTTAGGAACAGTACATTACGCAACACGCGCAACAAGTGCAAAATACACTACGCTCGGGTGACAAACTCGACTTGTACGGGAATCACGTAAAATATTTTACAGCTGTAGACATAGGTGCGGAAGAGCGCTTCGTCCCTGAAGTACCGACTGGGCTCATCAGTAAGGCTGTGTCGGTAACTCCTGCCTCAGACGCTCGGTGCCAGCGCTTCCAAAAACTCGGTATATATATATACTAACTGCCGGGATTTTAATTACTTGCAGGAGCATGCGTGGGAAGTCGCGTGTCGCCGCAATATTTCTTTGATTTAAAAATGCCTTCTTTTGAATCTTTGAACATTCTTATTTTATTCGCAATGTAAAAGGTTAATAAAGAATGTGTTATTTTCTTCAACAAAACATGTAATTAGATCAAAGGAATGAGTATGTTACAGATATTAATTGTTTAATTACGTAAACAAAACATTTGATTACGAAAACAAAATAATTTTTTACTCGATCAGTAATTTTATAAATCCCATTTTGCGTTGCTAATCAATTTATTTAGTTGAAACGAAGAACTATTTTGTTAAATTAAATAAAAGTTTAGTAGAGTATGCATTACTCCTTCAACGAAAGTTTTCATCAAAATAAGAAATTATTTTGTTGCAAGAATTAAATTTTAGTTACTTTAACAAAGTAATTGATTTAGTAACATTAATTTTACATTAGCTTTACGAAGGATTAATAACATATTTATTATAACGTTTAAATTGGCGTAATTAAAAATAATGAATAAAACTAGGAAATGTCGGAAAATCTAAATCGGCCAATCAGAAAAACCGAATGCACAACATACCTTAGAACGTGGGTTGCGCCCTCTCTTCGAAATATTTTCTTTGGCGCTGTTCAAAATAAGACCAAGAAACGTCGGAAAATCTAAATCGGCCAGTCGGAAAAGCCGAATCCTCAACAAACCTTAGAACGTCGTGAAAGTGGCGTTCTACAATTTGTACCTGACGGACCCTTCGGCTTCCTCCCCCCAAATATTTTCTTTGACTGCAGCGTGGTTGAATATTCCGCCATGAGATGCAGTTGTTATGTTGACGCCGACAGCGGCGATGACTGGGTTTCGCTTTTCCTTTCGAGATCTGTAGATCTGTTAGTTTAAATTCGCCAGATGCTGTTATAATTATTTTATTTTATTTTATTTTGTGATTATGTCACTTTTACAAATATAATTAGTTTTATTTTTTGGATTCTACAAATAAAAATGAATGGTTATATGAGCCTTGAAACATTGTTTTCGCGTGTTTTTTTTCATTAAGTTTTTTTACTTTTTTGCTACTAATCAAATATTTAAAAGGGCCGTAGTAATTAGTTTTTGACAGAATCATGGAAATTGCAAGAAAAGATTCTAGGTAAGTTTCTAATTTCAAACTTTTGTATTGACTTTTCTTATCCGTATGCATAATTTTTATTGTAGGCCTCTATTTATAAGTTATATTTTTTTATGAATTTTAAGTTGCTAAATATGAATACATTGTGAAGTTTTGGTGATTTTACGGGTTACGTAATCACCAAAACTAACGATAGATCATAGTCGTCATTACGACATTAGAGTACTTGTAAACAGTGCAGTGGTCGCGGCGGCATGAATTTTCAATTTTTTCAGATAAACAAAAATACGTGTTCTTTTTCAATTAATTAATTTAATTCAATAATTTATTTTAATATTTCAAAAAGTATTTACAAGAGAATATTAGTTACATTTATATAAATTTCAAGGGGGGTCTTGCACGAAATATAGACTATATTTGTTAATTTTACATTGTAACTATTTAAGGTTTGATAATGTGATTGGTCATATGTGTTAAAGAGATGTTTCCTACGAACCGAATAAAAATTTAAAAGCTGTAAATATCACTCAACAAATGCAGATATAGTTCATTAAAAAAATAATCGTTTAAAACATGGGAATGTTTTTTGTTTTTCATTCAATTTTAATTTGGAAGGTTTCATTTTCTTCCTTATTCAATTTCAGGAGAAGTTACCAATGCAAAAACTAGGGTATTTTCAAAACCGGTAAAGTTATATTAACTTGTTTATATATTTATCGTTGAATCTTTGATAAATCTATGAAATTCGACGATAAATCTATAAAAAAGTGAATATAACTTTACCGGTTTTGAAAATACCCTAGTTTTTGCATTGGTAACTCCCCCCTGAAATTGAATAAGGAAGAAAATGAAACCTTCCAAATTAAAATTTTAACAGTCTTTTCTTAAACAATATCTACGAACGCGGCAAAATTCAGAAAATTCTGAACGGTAATAAATCACTTTTCAGTAATACTATCTTAAGCAACAATCGATTTTTCTTACCTTTTTGATAAAAGAGCATATAAATTCTGAAAAATCAAGCGTTAGGCCGAACGGACGCGGCTTCCTTAATATTTTAACATTAGAAAACATATCCCAAAGTTACAGGAAAATCCATTACCCAAATGTAGTACACTCTCCTTTTTAGATTATTAGCATAATTACACCATTACGAAAACCAAACCTACACGCCAACCGCATTTTAATAAGCAAAAATATCGAATTCAGCGCAATAAGTTGCGTCACAGCAAAAAACTAAAATAGTCAGTACTATCAATAGTCCGGAGTTCTTACTCGTGCAGATCGAGTTCAATCCTTGATGTCTTCCGCGTAATTTTTCTTTACGCCATTCCATTTCGTTACAGAATATATTATTTATTTAATTATATTTTTCACAGATAAATTAAGGGAGGCAGGCTTAAAGTTGTAATATTCTCTTTATATTTTACTTTTAGAACAAAGCTGGATCGTTTTTTAAGAGATGATATAAAATCGATACATAATCTCAATGATGAAATCTTGGAGAAAATTTTTGGAATGCTTTCACTGTTCGACAGAATGAATGTAGAAAAAGGTATGTAAATCTATTTAATTTTATTGAGTAGACAAACAGCACGAAAATTAATTTAAACATTCTTTTACAGTGTGTAAACATTGGAAAGACGTTTCTGAAAATTCTTGGGAAAGATCAGCAAATCAAACATTACACTTGCCATATCCAGGAATAACTGTTTGGACTCTTAAAAATGTTTTAGAACGCAGTAGATCGCGTTTGACGCATATCGATTTTTCACAACATGCTGAAAAGTTAAGGGACATAATTATGTTTTTTATCTCAGATAATTGTAAAAATATCCAATTTATGGATATTGCTTCTTTGCAATTAAATCAATCAGCAGTCTATTATTTGGAACGGATTTTTCATAATATAACTGAGTTTAGATTTGGATCCTGTGAAGAAGATTGCGAAGAGCGCTTGTCACTTTTATTTCGCAAAAATAATAAAATGAAATCATTAAAAATAGAATCGATAAAGTCTAATTTGATGTTTCTCGCCAAATCAAATATTAGTGATTCTCTAGAAAAACTTATATTATTTAACATTGATTCAGATTTTAGTTCTTTATGTTCTGTAAGTATAATTTAATTATGCTTCGAATATTACGATGAAGCTAATTTTAAAAATGTAAAATAAATTTATTTTTGTTCTTTTTTTGTATCTTAACAGGCTGCTCATAAATTCAAAAATATTCATACAATATTCATAAAAGACTGCGATAACATAACGGAAGAAATATTGACAGCTATTACAAAATGGAAAAACTTGAAGCACGTGCAGTTCTCTGGAACCTTTAACAGGATTACTTCTTTAAACAACATTTCCCTTTTAACACATTTAGAATCCTTGGATGTTTCTTTTAATCTATTAGTAGATGATAATTTTTTAAGGTGCATTGTTAACGGATGCCCATATTTATACGATGTAAATGTGAGCTGTAAGTATTATTACTTTCGCATACTTACAGCCAAATTTTAATCAAATCTTTTCCAATAATCTTAAAAAAAATGTATTTTTATTCACAGATTGCGATTCAATTACAGACGTTGGCTTAACAGTTATCTCAACTTTATCAAATCTGAAAAAGTTGAATATAAGTTATTTAAGCAACGTAAAAGAATTTAGTTTCACGAAAATGGAACATTTAGAAAGTTTAATGTGTTGCGGATGCTTGTACTTAGAAACTAAGCATATTGCAAACGTATTATTTGGATCATTAAAGTTGCAGTATCTTAACATTTCTTATTGCCACGAAATTAGAAGTAGTATATTTGAAGTTATCGAACTACTTAATGCAATTAGACCTAGTTCTCTTCTGAAAATCAACATTTATCGTACAAGAATAATAATTAACAAATATAAAAAAATACCAAATGTGCAAATAATTAGACATGATGAAAATCCAAGCAAGATTTCAATAAATAAACTAAATACACATTGTTTAAGAAACATTATTTCATATTTACCTTTGAAGGACAAAGTAACAGCGAGCTCAGGTAAACTTAATAACTTTTAACTTCTAGTGTTATAAATTTAATTTAAATCTAGTTTTTCATGCTTCATTTAGTTTCTAGAACATGGCAAGACGTAACCGAACAATTGTTATCCAGAATTACTGAATTGAGCTATAAAAATGTAAAAGAAAGATTAAGTTTAGATGACTTGAAAAAAGTAGTCAATCTTTATGGTGAACAATTTCTTTCTGTCGATTTTAATATTTGTAGGTACAGACATGAGCTTGTAGATACTATTTCAATGATTGGAGAGAAATGTAGTAACATTCAATCTGTTAGCATCACAAAGTACCGACTTACTAATATAGAGGCCCGTCAATTTCAAGTTTTTGGCTCAAAAATTACAAGTCTCACTGTTGGAAGGAGCAACGAATGGAAGTTAGTCATCCTGCTTGAAAGCATGCGCAATCTACAAAAACTTAGAATAATTAACTGCATTCTTTGGGGTGATTGTTTATCATATCTTTCAGATGCCCGTCTTGAATGGCTTTCTATTGCAAAATGTGATAGCATTTATCATTCACGAATAGTTAATGTAAGTAAAAGTGACTTATGGTTTCAAACATGTCTAAAGGGAAACATTTATATTTCAAGTAATACATCTAACGTTTTTGTTTTCAGATTATTCCTAAATTTGGTAATTTGAGATCTTTAGTTATAATCAATTGCACAGATAAAGGGGGATTTTGCCCTCCTTTTATCCTAAATTCACCGTCTCTAACAAATTTACTATTATGTGATAATAATCCGCCAATAACAATTGGTAAATTGCCTAATCTTAGCTCGTTGGACGTGTCTCATTGTAAACTCCTTAATGACGTCTTACTTAACGAAATTTGCGAAAAATGCAAAAATTTAACACAATTAAATATCAGTTGTAAGTAAAACTATATACTTTATCATAATTGAAGAGATTGTCAACATTTTTTTTACAAACTTAACGTTCCTTATTTATATTTCAGACTGTATGGGCATATCAAATGATGCTTTGTCAAGTTTAAGCTTGTTAAAAAATTTAAAACACTTAATAATGAATCGTTTGTTACATATTACGGATCCAAAAGCTAAAAATTTGATAAATTTAAATATATTAGAGTGCGAAGGTTGTATAAATTTATACAATGCTGGACTTTTTGCCCTTATAAATACGTCATTTTCACTAGAGGTACTCGATTTATCGAATTGTAAATGTATAACTCACGATCTAATCAATCACATAATTTCCTTGCGGAAAAAAACGTGTCCTTTTGATGTTTTAACAATACATCTTGGTGGTACGAATGTAGATAAAAATGAATTAATTGAATCTAGGCCATTTGTACGATTGTATGATTCGCCTTATAAAGGTACATATAAAAGCTTAACATACCAAAGTATTCCTATTGTTCGTAAAAGACGGTATAATTTGGAATGATTGATATTTAGGCTGCATGACGGAGCTTAATTGAACGTGATCGAATGGCGATGGAGCACAGAAAGCAAGGAACGAACCTTGACTTTCAGAGCAAGTGGCAAGGGCTTACACTACGACCATGCTCATAAGTCAGTTTTAGTTAGGCACCAAAATTAATTAGAAAATAAGTTATTAAATGTTAATGTAACGTATGAAATGTTAACTTTGAAAATACACCTTATTACACCCTGTTAGTTAATACTTATATTACATTATTTCATCTTCCCTTTTGAAATTCATTTTTACGACTCGTTTTCAAATAAGGTGTATTTTCAAAGTCAAAATTTAATTAAGAGCAGACTCGGCGAAGGCAGCGACAATACTAATGCGTGTGAATGAAAATTTGCTCCTAAATGTGATATTGATAGTATTACGTATCCTAAGTTACGATGTACATATAGTAGCGAACAGAAGAAATTGAAGATAATAATAAATAATAATTAATTAACAATAATATTATATTAATAGTAATTAATATTATTAATATTACTTAATAATCATTTTTTTTTTACTGAAGATGCAATCTGAAATTTATAACATAACTGAAAAAGATAAAAAAAATTTGGTTTATGTAGTCGAATATTTTGTTATGCTCTAATATAGTACATTCTGTACCAAGGGCGCAAAACAGCACATTCCCGTTTGTGGTGCACATACTATTTTTCGACACTGCTTCCCGCCCGAGGGCGGAATTTTCACGCATGCGATAAAATTATTATAATTTACTGACGAGAAATTATTTATAATTTCTAACTACTCGCCCGAGCTACGTGATTGTTGAGCGCACGAGTTTATTGTTTAAAGAACTATTTACAGTGTTTAAAAACTCCCCCAGGCTATGTGGTTTTCGGATTTGTATACTAATTGCTTAAAGACTTATTATTTACAATCTTTAAAATTTCACCCGGGTTACGTGGTTGTTGGGCGCAAGTTTTTATTGTTTAGAGAATTATTTATAATCTCGAAAGGCTCCCCAGGGTTATATAGTTGTTGGGGATACCTATTTATTGTTTAAAGAAGTATCTTTAAACACTTAATAGTACTTTTCGACACGGGTGTGGAAGTTGATCGCTTCGCTCGGGCGAAAAATGTCTCACGAGGTAAATAATCAACTTAAACACTAGCATCGAACATTATTTTATTCCACGAGTGCCGAAAAATCATGTTAAAGTCGTGATTTTGAGGTTAGAGTGGTATAAAAAAATTCTTACACCGTGCACCCTGAACTTGGCTAGACGATGTCTCGGTGTCACATGAAGTTGGCTACTCGGTGTCATGAGCATTTTGTCCAACAACCCTATACTGTAGGATGTAGGTATAATGTTTACACCGCTAAGTTTAATAGTCAGTCGTTTTATTTTTGAACTTTCTAGAATATTCGTAGACGTAACGAATACTGAATTAAAATATAATCTATTTTGTATAAAATAAAAATTTACAATGTCGGAAGAAAATAGATTATTATTTTACTGTAATCGATTTTGTGGGCAAAAATTAAATCGTAATGATAAAGAAGAATGCTGTCGCATGTGTGAATTCTGCGCCCTAGGGCGGGAATGTACTATTTTGCACCCGCAACACAGACGTGCAAAAACGAATTTTGCGCCCGCAGTGTCGAAAAATGTTTTAGTATATCAAAGAATGTGTATTCTACTAAACAAATAAATATTAACCAAATATAATATGCGGTACTCGATAAATTATTTACTCGATAAATTAGTACATTACGCACCTAGGGAGGTAAAGTATTGGTAAGCTCATAGCACGTGTAAATTGACTCCCGAGCCGATTGCGAGGGTGTCAAACACATGCAACTACGGGCTTGCCATTTTACCTCCCGTGGAGCGTATACTATTTTTTTGCCTTCAGGCCGCGAAATGAGAACCTGGTTTTTTCTGTGCAGGACGCGAAATGGTCATTTCGCGGCCTGAGGGCAAAAAATTACTTTTACTTACTTTTCTTGCAGGTACGCTAGAATACTGGTAGTCGCCTAGCGGTGGCGTTCTGTACTATCCTGGTTAATTCACTTGCGGGTTACCGACAGGGTTGCGTTGTGATTGTGCAAAGCTGCTCCAAGTTGCAAATTTCAGAGTGAAATAACGTAGGAAGTATATCTGTATCATAATTCAATATATAGATAGAAAGTTTCTACGTTATTTCACTCTGAAGTTTGCAACTTGGAGCAGTTTTGCACAATCGCAACGCAACCCTGTGGTTACCGGCTAGTGGCCTGGCATGCCCGTTACAATTTGATTCAATAATGCACATTATTAGATGAATAATACTTTGTTTAGATCAAAGAAATCTTTTTTATTAATATAATTTCACATTGTTGGAGAAATTTTATTCCAGTTTGAAAAGATGCTAACGTAAAAACTTGAAAAAATTATTAAATATTTTTGTAAAAATGAAAAGACGGATGCCCACGTATTAATGGCAAGCGGCCTCGGACTATTGAAAGCCTTACATATAGATATATTCTTCACATTTTTGAAAGTTCAAAGCCGTATAATTCTTTTTTCTGCATTTCCCCACATAAGTTTTTTGCTGAAAATAAAGATTTTAAAGAATGTTTTTCAGCGTTTTAACAGCGTTTTGTCAGCGGGGGCAATTGAGGTTGCACTTGAGGTGTATGCATCCTTTTTTCTTTTATAAATTAGGAAATAAAAAATCTGTATTACATAAAACTACTTTTTATTTAAAAAAAATGAAGTATTGTTATTCTATATAAATAATATAGTTAAATGTTTTTCTTTACCTTGTAGTTTATACTATTTAAATCTTGATTTCCTTGAAAAATGTTTTAAATCTTGATTCCTTTTAATATATTTAAATTTTTTTATTAATTGTTGTACTTTTTCACATTTGCTACAATAAATAAAATACTATATGAAATAATATACTTTTTTGGTTGTTAAAAGTGATATATAATAATGAACTGAAATAATAATGATAGATGAAACTAAAATTAAATTAAATTAAAAAATATACATTTACTTCTAAAAAATACATTGATTAAATATTACAACAAATTCTATAGGTTTTTTTTATAAGGTGTAAGGAATGCATAAATTAAATTTCAAAGTTCTTTTAAAATACATAACGTACTTTATTTGAATACTCATTTAGTTATAATTTATGATAGGTAAAACATTGTTTACACAGACGATGAATAAATAACCTTTATTTTTCTTCTGTCTTCTACTTTTTTTATTCGCCTTAAAACTAAAGAAAAATATTCTCGATCAGAGAAAACGATATATTATAAGAAACGACCATAGTTGGGTCCAATATTTTTGATTTGTGTAATTGGGTTTTAATATAATTTAAATAACAACTTATAACTTCCTTAATTATAATAATTATAAGCTTAATCGAGTGCAACGTAAGTATACTGAAATCAGTAGTTTAATTTAGTAAAGAAAACTAAAATGCGTTAAAATTAAGGTAACTAAAAACTATGAAACAGTGAAACATACAGCGACACATTACACAATAAAAAATTTAATCCCTTCTAAAATTTGAATAATTCATTCTCAGCCTTTTTTGAGGTATCAACTTTAATCACCGACTATAACAGTTAGACTCGAACCAAAGTCAAGCATTAACCCAACTCTCGCCCTTAAAGAAACTAAAACCTCTCCGATTACATTAAAGCCCAATTCACAGCGCTTCGGTCTCCGCGCAAAAGTGATTAGCGCAGACAGGAAATCGAAAGTTGGCCGCGATACAGAGCAGAGATAAAAGAGCGCGTGCAGCAGATAAGACGACGCGTACTCGTTATCAATTTCGCCTGTGTGAATTAGGAAGCGAGCGCGCGGCACGTTCTCTTTTATGCGCGAGCAGCAGCGCGACTCCGCTGCTCGAAACGAACTTGGGGACGGGGTGAAGAGAACCGAGAGTTAATCCAAGAGAGAAGAAGTAATGCGTTGCGGGGGACGAGAGGGGTCGGCGACTAGTCTGGGTACAGAAAAGATTGCAGCTTTCTTTTTTGCATCCAGGAGGTTGCTCTCGAAATTCGACGATGGGATAGTTTTTAAACTAATAAGAACTCGATCCGAATGCGTTTTTGTCTTTATATACAAGTAATGAACGCTTTTTCAAACTGTCATTATACCTTTTCTCATCTTTTGCTTGCATGCATGCTTCGTCCAGGCGCGGTGTAACGCATACATCGCGCGCTTTTTAACTGTTCTTACACAGTTGGAAAGGTATGCGTTTGTGTGTTGATTATACAAGTTTTTTTGCGGCCTACTTCGGGTGTTGGAACGAGACAGTAACCGTCTCACGTATTGACGCCTTTTATCAAATCCAATATATACTTTCCTTTTCGAATGAAATATAATTATCGTTAAAAACTTAATAATATATAGAGTTACAATAGATATCTTAGAGAATTGAGTTAAAAAAGAAGCATTGAAGACATGTCGGTAGATTTATCGAATAACGATATAATATAAACAATGAAAACAGCAGGATAGAAAGGTTTTAGACATCCATTTATAACAAAAGGCACGTGATTATTCTTGGAGATTACAAGGAGAGATTCACTTAACCTAATCCATGCAAGATACATTTTAATCGAAGGTAATTAAAAAATTTTCTTTTCTAAGAAATAAAAACAGCTCTTCGTACACTTATCGATCACAAAGTAACAAACGCTAACCAATATTTCATACTCAACAATCATTGTACTAGTTTTCTTAAATCTTAAAGTGACTCGCCAGTACTTTTTAAAACTCATTCCTTACACATTAACCCTTCTAATTTTACATTTATATAATTAAAATTTTACGTTACTGCCTCTCTGCAAGTACGATAAAAAGTCACTTCCAACTGTGCATCAATTTCTCCCGACGCTCCACCAGAAAAAGTACGCCGCCGCTCGATACGCTGAGCAGCCCAGTACTCTTCCTTCACAATTTATCGTGATAATAATAATTAATTAATTACCGTGCTGTAGTTCCTGCTGCTAAAACGATTCTTTGGAGATTTTATCGACGGCAACTTTTAAAATACAGAAGCCTCCCTCTCGAGTTGACATACATATATATTATATACAATTCTTTGATTTTATATATAAAAGCTGCTTTTATCGGATTTTTAATCTGACGAAAAAGAAAGGAATTACGTAAATTATTTTCATTATTAAGTACATTTCTAAAGGTTGTACGTGTAATTTACAGGGCGATGATCCTCCTTTATGCTCGAATCTATTCTTGTGTCCTTTCTCTCGCCTTCCTCTTTCGACTTTTCGCGAGCCACGCTTCTCGTAATTATAATAAGCCTAGTCATTTACGCTAACGATCCGATCACGCAAAAGGGAGAAATTTTCCCCCGGAGAAGAATTGTTTTCGCCTCCTCTAATCCGTCTTTCCTTTTTACTTTAAATATTTACAAAACGTATCATCGACGGTCTGGCCTGATTCCTCGAAACACAGCTTCACCATTCAGCGGGAGGTTTTCAGTCTCTGAGAAATGCTCGACTAGTTTTCCCGACTCCTTTTCTCTACCTTTATTTATATACGTACGGCAGAAAATCCATCACCGATAAAAGTCTCTATATCGATTTGATTGAGATGAATTTTTCCTCGCAATGCGTAAAACGTGTGTGTGTGTGTGTGTGTGTGTGTGTGTGTGCGACAAAGAATTAGACGTTCCGCCAGAATGAATTCCATAAAATTTTCACTACCCCTTTTAAATATAATATTTATTTATTTATTTTTTTTTTACCTTACTGTATAAATAAACCCGTGCAAAACTGATGATTCAATTCGGACTGGAAAAAAAAACTGATGCTTCTCTTCGGTTGAACAAAGCGAAAAGTAATCGACTTACGAGTTACTGGAAGTTATCTATCTCCTTACAATAGTAAAAATATCGATCTGCTACGTTAACGTCGGAAGATAAAGACGGTTAATTCAAAAGATGCCAAAAAAACTACATCGAAAAGCAGTGCTTACAGTGAAAACGGTGCGGAAAGAATATTAGTTTCCCGCGCCGAAAAAAACAAGGTACGCGCTTTGAAAATAAAAAGGAGGGTCATAATTTTGCACGGGCGAACGCATCCCTATAAACTGGCTGCCGTAAACTCGCTCGTCTCTCTCTCTCTCTCTTTCTTCCGCTGCGGAAAAGCTATTTACAGATTCTGGGCTTACCCATATATAATATTAGTACACAGATCGATATGTCTCGTTTGATGGCGCTCTCTGCGTGAAACTCTTTTCGCGGTGAATCGCCGTTGTTCGTTGAGGGGGTTGGGTGGGTGGGTTTATTCCTTGGCGGAGATCGAACCGTTGGTCAGGGACGTGAGCATAGCCTCGCCGCCGCTGCTCAGCGAGTTGTTCGTGTTGGTATTCAGCTCCAGAGTCGATTCCTGCGTGACAGATCAGAGAGATTGGCTGCGATTGAAAGGGAATTTTTAATCGGGTCGTATCGGGGGTAGTTCGTATTTTTCGACAAATTTTCGAGGCAATGCTGGTCAGACTTGGAAAGATTTCTTTCGCGGTTGAAAATTTAAGCGCTGGAGTCGGCCACAAATCAAAAAGGGTTTGGCTGCTTTAGTTTTGATTAAAAAAGTTCCGCTGCAAGTACGTAACTTAATAGGGCAGTGTGCCTATTTGAATTTTAAATTAACAATTAACTCCTGGGTAAGTCTTTAAGTCTAAAATGCGTCCGAAATGGATCGGCTCTTAAGTAAATTTACTTGTCCTATTCGCTTTAAACCACCTAAGCTCCTGCTCTTGATAATGAACATATCGATTTTTGACCTCAAATTCAAAGTTAATTAGCCTTAAATTTTCGGGAATCGATTGAGCTTTCAGTTTCCGTTCAATTTCTAAGTTTCTTGCCTTTGGTTTCTTGAAACAATTCGAAAGGTTTTTGTTATTGATAGATATATGTATTTTAATTTGCATTTGAAATAATTTAAAAATTTTGATTTTTTGCTTTATCTTTCGACAAAAGTTTCAGATTATCTGTATGAAATTTTCAACAACATTTTGAACATTCAAACTTTCATACAGAGATAGCAAGTAATGAAAGCTCAATGATGAAAACAAGTCGAGAACACGCAAACAAAACTGCGTAACATTTACGAAGCGATGTGGAATCATATTATAATGTTTCAAAAACATTGCTTCTCGAAATGAACAAAATTCTGCGTACAAATTTTTAAACAATTACTTTCAAATTATAATCATTGACGGGAGCCTCTTTCGCTTCGGCCTTAAAGTTAAGAAAATCGCCAGTAATTGAATCAGCGTCGATAACTGATACGCTCCGCTTAGACCCTTTTAAAAGCATTTTTGCGCTTTCCTCGAAATTAACGATCGGCCCGTCAATCATCAGATTTTTGGATAAATTTGAATAATTATGATCGACACTGCGTGCTAATGTCATTATCGGAGGCTTTTAGAGGCCGTCAAAAATCTCCCGAATAAAGCCGACGAAAAATTTGTTATATTATATCCGCGCTTTAAAACGCATTTTATACATTAGAAACTTTTAATTCTTATAAAATAAAAATAACGATCGAGCATTGACTAAGTTTGACGATCATTCATTTTTATACGTTTCTAAAAGTCGACCGTAATTCAAACCGTATTTTATCGCAATATATATTTTGAATTTCGGGGTTTATGGATAGACATAAAATTGTCATATACTCCTACTATTGAGCAAAGCTATAAACTAAATTAACAGAATCGCGTAAAAACTACTAAAACCACTTTCTTCCTCTATTCCCGAAATATACCGCTTTTGGTATAATTAATAATCATACCAAAAGCGCAATTCGATCCCTCGACCAAAAGAAAGACCGCCGACTCCATTTGCAAATTGCGAGAGCTCCTATATATCGGCGTACAATAATTCTCCCACGCCAAGTTCATCAGCGCTCGTAAACCAGAACTAGAAGAAAAAAAAAGAAAAAACAAACAACAGATCCGCCCCGCGGCTCGCAGTGAAATCCAGGCGTCCGCGTTTCATACCTTTACGATCAGCGGGGGCCGACATACCTGTCGTCGCGTGCTGGCATGTCTCTCTCGGTGCAGCGAAAGTCCTGTGTGCGATACGCCGGGCTCGAAACGACTCTGCGGCGCGCGCGCATGTCCTTCCGTGCATTAGGTCCGAAAGGCCGTTACGAGGTTATTACCTCGCAACAGAGAACGAGAGAGAGGTGGGTAGGTATAGGGACACACGCGGGCGCACGCGCGCGCGATAATTACGGGCGGACATGAAACGCATGATCCCGGAGCATCGGCCGGCAGGTGATTTATGGCGGGAAGAGGAGCGCCGCGGCGTTTACGGCCGGCACGCACATCTTTGCTTTCCGCGGCGGCGGCGGTGAGATTCCTCTGGCGCCGGCGCACCGAGCGCGGTTATTGGGCTTTTCGATTCGACGCCCCCGTGATTTACGTCCGAGTGTGCAGACCTGCAACGGTCGCCACCCCCGGTACGGCTTTTTACGACCGATTAGCGCACGCGGTGTTATTGTTTCGCGGATCTTGTACGCCGGCAGCTCGAGGACGCGGCTGATCGATTAATTGCGGGGTGTAGCGTTTCTTAAAGAAAAACGTTAAATATTGAAGCTGGATGTTTTGAGTCGACTAAAATTCTATGTGATTGGTAAAATTAAAAGACAAATCGAGTTTTTAAACGTTTAATAATTAAAAGAGTACGCAGAGAACAATTTTCTGGTAAAAATTACAATAGAACTTTTTAATTTAATCACAGACTGTAAATATCTAAAAAATTACCATTGTCCTAGTAAATGTTACAAGTCTAAATATGAAAATTGACTATAGAAACTACCCGGTAGCAAGTTTCCGATAAATTCTAGCCAGAATTCTAGATTCCAGATAGATCCGCTAGATAGAATCTATCTAGAATT
>JAWWEO010018874.1:0-19701 GCA_035582975.1 Ormyrus labotus | reverse complement strand
CGTGTCGCCTCGGGCCCGCTCGGCGTGATTCGGGGGCATAGTTCAGCGGTTAACGGCGAGCCGAAAGCGCAAGCAGAGCACTCTGCACTTACCGGGCTCGCGAGACGGTCGTTTTAGAAACTATAAAAATTTTAATTGGACTTAGTCTTTGCCGCTAGAATTTAACAATTATAAAAATAAATAGCCGATTTTTTATTCAAAGTGTGGAATTTCTTTGTTTATTCGAATCCAAAACCTTTATCCTGAACAAGGACAAAATTTAAGTGTTTTTACCTTAATTTGGTTTGCAGTGTTCGAAATATTTGGTGTAACTTGTAAAGTAAGGATTTAGAAGGAAAAGGACAAATACAGAAGTTTTTCGGTTTTATAGACTGAACTTGATTATGGTGGACTTAAACTTGACCTTTACATAAACTTATTTTCCAAGATAAGGAGATAAGGAGGAGATGGGGGGCACAACATTTCAAACACTCTATATAGTTACTCATAAGATAATATATTAGTTGCTGCCAAGTGTGAGAAATTGAAGCAAATAGGTATAGGTTCCGGAAAGTCAAACCTGATGGCTAGAGCCCTCGAAACTGTGAAGTACTCGAGCAAACTGCAAGCTTCCCCGAGAGGGTTCTAAAGTTTCAATACATAACTGATATTATTACGAAAGTATATTTTATTAAGCATTTATTATTTCGTTGAGATCGTAGGCAAATAAAATATGTAAATAAATTATACGACCATAAGCTTGAAATATTTTCCTACAAGAGAAATTATAAGTTCTTCCGTTTAAAATAATGGGGATCAATACCTTCGATACAACAGAGCAATTACGTTTAGTGCAGTTTTACAAGTGTAAGATCGCAAAAAGTCTAATAAGGAATCCCATTCCGCATTGCCGAATAAACATATATTCATTAGCGAATTCCCTAGCAAAAAAAGTCATTATCTCGAGTATGAATAAAAATTCCATAAATTTATTAAAATTCGATGGGCTCTCAAAGAGGCCGCCGAAGAAAGGGAGGCAGGAATTTTCGCCGAGAAAAGCCCTCGAGAGCTCAGCCTAGACCTCCGACACATTCCGTGGCCTACTAAAAGTTTTTCCACCCTACAGAAATTTGCACGGAACCGGCGGCGGACGCCGGCAAAAACTTTCGACGATGACTTGCGTCTGTCGAATTATCGATCGGATGTATATTGGGCTTCCAGGGATGAAAAACGATATCGCCGGCCGAGGAACCTTGACGAATTCTGCTTTTTTCGAGGCCGCTGCTTGGGTGTACGCACCTTTTCGCGTTGATTAATCGCTGTTTAAAGGATGATGCGAGCCTCCGGACGTTTGCGGTGCGCCTGCCGTGAACGATTTGTAATCGTTTAGTTTTTGGACCGGTTGGCGCAAGGAGTTTACTTGTCGGTGTAAGTAAGACGTTTAGAGAGGCGGAATGGTTTAGAGTCGTTGAGTAGGTAACTCAAACGAGGTTAGAGGGTGATTTGTATTAACCGGGTGATGGCTTCACAAGGATTAGTATAATCTCATAGCCAAAAAGAGAAGAAGAAGAAAAAGAAGAGGGTGATTTGTCTTGCGATCATTTATAAGGTATGCACTTTTAAAATGTAAACAAAGAATCCAAAGAAAACTTATGGGACAAGTAACTTCTTGGAGAATATTATATAGTTTCGTTGTAAAAATTATTAAAAATTTGTATACATATAGTTTTTATGGCAACCCTAGTGGAAACTGAAAACATTTTTGGAGTAATTAATGGCCAGTTTTTAATGGCAAAGTAGTTAATGGTCATAAAAGGGAAATAAAATGTGTCCATTTTTCGTATAATAATGTAATTTTTTCTAATGTTTTTTTCGCGTAGCCAGCTTTTTAAATTTCCATTGGGGCGCGAGATTTTGTTTTTAGTGCGTGCGAGCACTAAATGAGCGTTGTCGCGAGCAGCGACGGCCGGCGCGCGAGCCGCCGAAAAGGTCAAAGGTGGGGACTGACGGATCGAGCGAGCACTTCGACCGCCGAAAAGTCAGTATTGATCGGGTGAATAGGCAATTAAGACACGCGCTCCTTAAAAAGTATTTGAGATTACCGCGAACAAAGACTAATAAATCCGCGTTGATTTTCAATCGAACATCGATTAGCTGGCTGCGCGATATTAATTTATTCTTTATCGGGCTAAATTCCGGTGCCTCGCGCAAAATATAGGCACGATCGTCGTGCTCTTTTGTCCGCGGCCGTGTATCTGAGTTCGTCAAGCTCGTCTTGTTCGGATTCTAGCCATTGCCATTTAGTGCGAATTTTCGTGGCCCTGCAATTAAGTCGGCCAGTCAACTGATTCCGGCCAGGCGTTGATATAATCCTGGATATTCATTTTTCATGGCTATTTTATAGATTGGGAATTCTACCAGGGAATGTTCGTACATGATTTTTGACCGAAATTAAATTAATTTGTATTCAATTTAAAGGTGGAATTCTAACAAGGAGAGTATACGACATTTGGATAATGGATTTTTCTGTAATTTTAGGACATGTTTTCTAATGTTAAAATATGAAAGACGCCGCGACCGTTCGGTTTAATGCTCATTTTATCAAAAGTTATGTGCTCTTTTAGAAAAAATCTCAGAAAAATCGATTTTTGTTTAATTACTTAAAACTTCTAAACTATTAATGGCACAGTATTTTAACTCCCGACATTTGAAAGGTGAGATCCAATCCTATCGATTAAAAAAAAAGACATCTAAATGTTATGAATTATCAAAATTCATGTATAGAATAATGTTAAATAATATTAAAATTCACGTATAAATAAGTAAATTATTATAAGAAACAAATACAAATAAATAATTAAATAATTATTTCTTTTTAAATTAATTAATTATTTAATAACTTTTCAAATTACTTTGTCATTGAATAATACATTTATTTGATTATTTATTTACTAGCAGATAATAATTTTAGGAACATAAATAAATATAGTTAAATAATTGTTGCTACTTTATTAATTTTCTTAAATAATAAGAAAATATCAATTTACAAAGCTATTTTTAAAAGAACAAAAGCATTCTTTAACAGATACATTTTCAATCAATAAATCAATAATTTGAAGTCTATAAAAGCAGCAACAATTAGGAACAGCCAATAACAGCCAATCAATGTAAGTTTTGAGTAAGATAATCAAATTTCACAATTTATTTTAAAATTAATTTAAACTTAATTAATTTTAATAAATAAAATAAAAATAATTAATATAAAGATTTTAGTTTACAGATTAGACTATATTGAGGAGAGAAAGAGCACACAACAAACTAAGGATAGAAATAATTAAGAACTGAGGCAGATGTCGGGAAATACATAATATCAAAGCATCTAAAAAAAGGAGGTACTGCAATAATTTTATGGAAATAAATTTTAGAGAATGGAAAATCATAAGAACATGGAGAAGATGTATCAGATATGTAAACAACGAGACGATTCGTGAATTATATGAAGAAGAGGAATATATATATAATTTAGAAGAATTGTTTTTGTACGAAGAGGGCAAAAAAACATTTATGAATGGAATTCAATTGAAGTAATTCATTTATTAATCCATTTTGTGGATCAATAAATTTATATTTTTAACAAATTGTGAAACGTTTTGGCTTATTAAGGCCCATAGCGTTCTTTCCAGTCTGCTCGAGTTCAATAGCAAAGGAAAAATAAGAAATTATACTATTAAAATAATAAAGTTTAAAATACTAGAAATATTCACATAAAAGTATTCAAATATATACCCATTACACCAAAAATCTTTATTTGTTCAAAAGTTATAACTAAATAAAAATTTACAATAAAATGAAGCTAAAATTACATGAGTAGATTTTTGTTATTTTAATGGTCATTCTTTCTTTGACTATAACTTTTGAAGAAATAAAAATGTTTGAATGTTTTTTTTTAATCCATAGGATTTGATTTCACCTTTCAAATGCCGGGAATTAAAATACTGCACCGTTAATATTTTTAGAAGTTACAAGTGATAAAACAAAAATCGATTTTTCTTAGATTTTTTGCTAAAAGAGTAAATAACTTTTAAAAAATCGAGCGTTAGGCCGAACGAGCGCGGCTTCCTTCGTATTTTAACATTAGAAAACATGTCCCAAAGTTACAGAAAAATTCATTATCCAAATGTCGTACCCTCTCTTTTTAAGTGAGAAAGGAAGAGTGAAGAATTAAATCGATAAATAAAAACTGTCGGTTTCGCGGAAAATCTAATACTCTTCTGGGCAAAAATCCTCACGGAGCAGGGGGAGAAGCCCAGACAAGCGGAATCTTCATTTTAGAAGTTACAAAGGAAGTAGTTTCGCACGATTATACTACAATTACAAGAGTCTTTAGATTACTTTGAATGATCATTCAAGCTAATACATTAAATAGAGCTCTTACCTAGCAACGCGCTTTACAAATCCGCGCTCCGGCGGGAATCTACCAACCTGCCGCAGCGTCGCACCGCGTTCAAGTGGTGCCGACGCTGTCCGTCGGGGAACGCAACGATGATCCTCGACCTTGCACACAGCGGCCTCGACGTCTCGGCACCCAGCACTGTGGTACCCCGGCAGCAAAGGCAAAGTTGCCGCATAGTGGACTCGCCCTGGAACACTGGATCCCCACACGCGGACATCGTTCCCCACTATCCAACAAGCCAACAATGCATGCAGATTCTAAAATAGACAATTTGATAATTTTATAATAACGCACGCACTTCTAATAAACGAACTTCTATATATACAAATAATATCTAACTTGACGGATGGACGCACGGACTTCCTTGAGCTTGAGAGCGGTGAGACTTGAACCTTCGAGCTCGACGGTTCTCAAGAGAATGAAAACTGCGCTGAGCGGGTGAGGCCCCCCTTTTCCGAAAAAGAGCCGAAAAACGATGGTATGTTTCTGCCGGGAAAATCCAGTGCAAAAAACCGAGAGCAAAAAAAGCCCATTTCCGCCGAAAATCGAGAGCGAAGGCACATGCCGGCCACAAAGGGTCCAGAGCAAAGACACGTGTTGGTAGTGAGGAGCCAAGAGCAAAGGCCCCTGCCGGCCGTAAAAAGGCCTAAGATCTAAGCGCACAAAGGTCCAGGCCGGTCGTAAAAAGGCTTGGAGCAAGGGGTCGGTCACTCTCGAAACTCGGCGGAATGGCCACTTTCTTACGGAAAAACCCAAACAGCGTTTATTGAACAGATGTAATGACAGTTACGTATCGACGAGTCCCATCTCAACTTCGTTAGGCAAAAACGACGTGAATATTTTTAATATTCTCTAGCCTATTATTATTAGTTTGATCTGGTCAAATCTGCTGATTTTTATAAGTAAATTTACAATATTGTTTTCCCAAAATTTTTATCTGAATCTATATAGTTACATTAATTTATTATCAGAAATATTTCTTACAATGATAAGAAGCACATTCTTCAAATCCAAACAAAGTCGTCAACGCAACGTTTGGCAGTATTTCAGAAAAATGTATGCTCATAAAATGCATTCTCTTCAGACGCATTGACAAAGGTCCCGTAGGGGGAAACACGTCGTTGCAGAGCGAGTACAAAAGGGACGACAGAGTCAAAATAATTTTAGTCAGAAAAAGTATCTAGCGAGAATATTGAATAAAAGATCAGGGTGTACACGTTTGCGTAAATTGCGATGAACTTGCAGAGTTCTTTACTATTTTTATTTTTACGGATATCGCAAGTTTTCTTGCATAGAATATCTTTTATGTTTTGTAACTCGAGGTTTAATTTTATTGAAAAAATTAAAAATTTACAATTTCAATTTGAAATTACTAATTCTGAATCATTTATTTATTGGGAAGAAAAATGCATTTTTTATTAAAATAATGGGATTAACTTTTAAATTTTATAATTTGATGAATAATAAGTGTAAATTAACATTATTGAATAAAATTTTAAACAGGGTTAATAAAATCTGTCTTCATTGAATAAAAAAGGCTGCCAAATCATTTTACTTTTTTAATTATTCAACGGAATTCAAATGAGGACATTTTTATTTAAGAAAAGTTTTCCTTTTTGTTTTGAAGTTCAAAAGACATAAAATCTTTTTTCTCATTGAAGTTAATCTTACATTTAAGAAAAACTAAAGTAAAAGTCATGAAAAAATTAGCAATCCTCTCTTAAAACGTGTTAAACTTTTACAAACTTTTTTTATGAAAAGTACAAGTTGTGACTTGTCAAAACTTTGCGTATTTAAAACTACTTAATATCATACTAAGAAAATTTCATGTGGATCATATCAAGATTACTCGACTTAAAGTCAGTTGTGACAGTGATAAGATGATATTTTTTGATTCAAACTTATTCGTTCTGATCGTATTATTATTTTAATTACGTAATAATTGAATAATAAAACAAATTTTGCTCTAACTACGAGTCCCTAATATTTTTTGTATTTATAATAAAAATTAAATAAGAGAATTTAAGTTTGTCTTAAATAGATTATTAATAAATTTCTAAAATTTTAATAGTAAATGTTTCCACAAATTTTTGTTTTTTAAAATTGAACAAAAAAAAAAAAAAAAAAAAAAATACGAAAGAGATAAAAATTTTTAGAACATTAGTCTAAATTGTGAAATCTTTATAAAAACGAATACCGGAGTTAAAAATAAGTGCTGGATTAGAACGAAATAAACTTCTCTAAAATGTGACCACTGGTTTCCATCTCCTTCGATTTTCAAAAGACGCTTTAACACTCCTCCAAATTCCGGGATTCCAGGGCAGCAATATTTCCTCGCTTAGCAGAAACCCGGCCCGAGAGCAACATCTGACGCGGCTTTCTCCGCCCTCTTAAATTCTGCGATGAGGCCGGATGTTCCGATATAAGCAGCGAATGAGCCACGTCTCGTCGAAATTTCATATAGAAAATCGGCCGGAAGAATCTTCCTCCCCTTTTCTATCCCGTCTTTCCATTCGGGACACGTTCGAGGTTCGGTCTTTGAATGAGGAAGAAGAGTCACGACGCCGAGGCGCAAATAAATCCAACTCGAGCGTTTTGCACGAGACAGAAGCAAATCAGGAGAGCTGCTTGTCTCCTAATTCCAAGTGCGCAAAAACGGGAGGGAATTAAAGGAGCGGCAAGGCGATGTATATATATATATATACATAGGCTGTCTGCTCGATTCAATCGCTGGCCGAACAGTCCCCTGGGCGTAAAATCGATTCTTAGGTTAACGGTGACGTTTGCCTTGTCTTTTTCTTGCGACTACTTTTAAGTGGATGCTCGGATTTTTTCGTGTTCTACTTGTCCGAGCTTTCAGTGAAGGGTGAAGAGGGTCGAATAATGGAGTTTGGGTTTTGTTTCTTTATTTTTTTCGATTATTATATCGTTCCAAGCTCGAGTACGAGAAATTCGAGCTTGAGAATTTAATTCCATTTAGCATTCTCCAACGGGAATTTATATCAATGATAATACGTGCGGTAAATGTAAATGGCTAGCATCATGATTCTAAAATTGTATTTATAAAAACGTTTTTTTTTTTAAATACATTGAATAAAAGCGATTAATTACTGCAGTATGGAGCTGCATAGTTTTTTTATAGTTACAAAAAATATTTTCGATTTTTGCGAGCTCCTAATTAAACAAAAACAAAAATAAAAACTGACGCAAAAAGCACGCTGTAAGCTTCTTTTTTTCAGTAAAAGCCAGATATTACCTCTTTTATTCTTTTATACCTCGCCGATTAACCTTTATTTTCCGAGTAAATAAAAAACGTAAAATCGTATTTTCTCTCCCTTTTGCAAACAGAAAACACAGCGAATCCGAACCCTTGCCGTTCGACACAACGCAGCTCGTCGGTGTGCGTTTACACATGCACGCATCATATACTTTATGTACAAGCAGTAAACAGCACCCGAAATAAAACGGAATCCATGTATCTTTAGGACACGATAGTGGGGGATAAAAAAGGAAGGAGCAAAATCGGATCTCGAGCTTTAAGCGAGCTGATGGGCGCCCTTATCTGCAGTGCTTGACATTTCCCCCTGTACAGATTCGATCAAATCTTATTTCCTGTCCGACTCCGTGACTTTTTGGAACTTTTGGGACCTGGGCTCTCCGGCACGTGTCTTAACAAGATCAAAAACCAATTTAGCCGTACTTGCTGAAGAAGCGAAAATAACGAGCTATCTTTTGGCTTTTGTGGTGGAATGTAAACGGTGACTACATATTTTTAAGTTCAATTAGATACAGTGATAATGATTTAATGCGCGTTAAAGTAAATCTAAATCATTTTTTTTTTATTAAATATTTATTAGACTGCTATTTTAACATTTTTATACGCACTAATTTTAAGGTATTTTTTGACAAAGGAATATATATTTTGCTTGAATTAAGAGTTTGAATTTTTCAAGTTTATTCATGTAGTTTGCTCCTATAAAATGCGCAGTAAACATTTCACAAGTTTGCGGTCAAACAATTTTTCAGCGTTCAAGGTAAAGTATTTTCGATTATTTATATATTTAAAAGGTTTACGGCACAAATAAAAACAATAATGGATTGGATAAATCTGTTCAAAGAATTTATGCCATGCTTTTTGTTGATATTTCATTTGAATCGTGAAAGTATTAAAAGAATGATCATTTTTAATCTGATATATTTTTAATTGATTTTTTTTATTTTCAGGAATATTTTTTTTCATCAAATACATTATATTTTGCTTTATAATAAAGCTGGTTTATGAAAAGCGGAAATTACAAGCTCAAAACTTATTTTGAGCTTAAAACTTAACAGTAATATTAGTCATTCGATATCCCGAAACTTTACAAAACTGTTTACAGTGCAAAACTAAGAACTTCTAATAGAGAAAATTAAAAAAGACTTTAGATAATTTTTCACGCGGTAATGTGTATGATTTAGCCCCAAAAAAATTTGCCGACCTAAACTAATCCGGAATGCATTACTTGAACTTCGCATCACGTTCTCTTTAGACCAGTTTTTTTTCGAGCAAACGCCGTGAATGGTAATGTCGTGCTTTTTGCCGTAGGCGTAAAAGATTTACCGATTATGCTGCCGAGTTTTCCGTCGCAGCTGTCGAAGTTTAGTGCTGGCATGTTAGTTTCGAACTACAATTTAAAAAAAAGACAGATAAATCTTAGTTTGCATTTAACAACGAGCTTTAAAAAGTTTCTTTACGGAGAAAACTAATATGAAGAAAAAGAATTCTTGCAAGATTTATGGGGTTATTAGGATTTTAATTAATGCTGGCAATCATTAAAACATTATTGTTATGAATCTTAGTTTATATGCTTTAAATTCATTCAACTTTTTGAAATATTTCTTAAGTTATTTTGTCTGAATTTAATCTTTATTTATAAAACAAATTTACAATAATTATTTATACACATACAACTAATATCAAGAAATGTTCACGTTATTTTATATTGTAAATTGTTTTTAATAAAAAATTTGTTTAATATTAATTGCAAACGTTTCACTGTATTGAAAATGATATCTGACTTAAGCGTGGCGTAACTACTTATTTGGTGAACATAACAAATGAAACTTAAATATTCATGTTTAAAAAAAAAATTTTTTTTCTAAATTTTTTTCTAAATTTTTTTCTAAATTTTTAAACTAAACATCAGAGTACATACTGTTATTGAAGAAGCTTTCGAAGACTTACAATCATACGAAAACGATTACTTGTATTATTTAGAACCCCTCAGTGAAACATCAATCCTCTGCTTTATTTTAAAAATTCAATTTACTTAAGAGCTGAGCATCATATTGCCGCACAGAAACGCAATATTTCAGCTTCCGGAAAAGTTTAAAAATGCCGAGCCGATGCATGAAACAGATACATAGGCACAGACGGAGCAAAAGTTCGCCGAAAAAGTAAGTGGAAAATGGGAATATCGTATAATGCGGAAGAATGTGATAAGGAAATAGTATAAAGCGCGAACTCTTCTAACCGCGGAAATCAATAAGAGAGCATCGTACGAAGGTCCGGCGTCTGCTGCGAGAAACTTCGTTCTCCAGGTGTTTGGAGAGGCACGAAATCATGAGTTTTTTAACTTCTGACGATGAGAAAGTTTTTGCTTTTTTTGTTGAGTTTTGCGGTAACTTGGTGTAATTTGTTAAATGGAAAAGTTTATTGAACTTCGTAGGCAATTTTCTGTTATTAGAAGCCTCGGGTGTGTAAGTTTATAAAAATAACAAAATGTGTCTACTACGTTTACGGTAATACACATATCAGGAAATATACTACTTTTTGCATGAGAAACTTTTGCTCTAAAAGAGCTTTAGAAAACAAAAACTGGGGTGTGTGAAGATGGATTTTCATATTGATAGCACGAGACGTAGAAGTTGAAAAATCTAAGCAAGGTGAAGATAGATTTCACCTTTTGCTTTCTCCCAGAGGAAGCTTTCTGATAGAAATTTTTGCTTTTTGTTAATGATAGGCTTGAAATATTTGAATCGGACAAAAAGCATTTATGCACATATAATTGTGCAAAAAATAATTGTGCGTATATAATCGTGCACAAAATGATTGTTCACATATAATTTAAAAAATCCTTAAGAATTACACTTTTATACTTTTAAACATTGTGCACACTTTAGTATTGGTGAAATTTACGACTTGTTGTTGTTCATGCATGTAAGAATTATTCATTATAAAATTGTTTATGCAGCTATAAGATTTACATTCAAGTAGTTTAATTTTGTCCACACTAAATTATTATTATTATTATTTTTTATAATTTACAGCCTATCTAAGTATTTTTGCGAGTCTTATACGGCCTACAATTTGTAGTGGATTCCGAACCACTAGCTTTGATGTTATGATAGACACGTGTAAATAAATACAGTGGTGTCCAAATGTCAGTTTTTACACTAAATTATTTATCAAATTTTTGTTTAATTTTAATTTGGTTAAAATCATTTGCAAATTTGTAACCGAAGGTGTTTCAAGCACGCTGATTACGAAATTGCTATTTCGTTCAGGTACCAGGTGCTACGTATTTGACAAATCAGGAATCTAATATTCTGTGCTTCAATTTTTAAAGAACCCCACACAGATTTCATGGAAAACTGCTTTCTGTTGATTGGATGACATTTTCAGAAATTGATTGATGATTGCTAATTGTGAATAAAAATTCCTGAAGTGGACCACTAGAAATCGACTAATTGATTTTTATAAATCTTTTATCATATTTTGTAAGCTTTATAGGTCAAAGTTAATACCCTAAAATAGTTTTTGAAAATATCTATTTTTCGAAATATAATTATAAAGTGCATATGCACTACTTTCAAAAGTCAAAAGTTGGTCAGTCACTAGTAGTGAAAAGATTCACTATTAAGTAGTTAAATATTCACTGTGAAAAACAGTGTATTCTCACTGGAAAAGTAGTGTGTTCTTGCTATGAAAAACAGCGAATTGCCGCTGTAAACGACAGTGTATTATCACTATACAATAGTGAGTTCTTGCTCTTAACAGCAGTGAATGTTCATTGTTTGAGTAGTGAATTTCTACTACTTAACACACTTTATTATGAAGAATTCGACAGTTCTCTGCTTTAATATTGAATATACACTGTTTTATTAATGAAAATTCACTAGAATCGTAGTGAAAATTCATGAAAATGGTGATAATGTTGATTATAACGAACTAGTGTATTGTATTGCAAAACATAAGTATTATATGCGATGTTTTAATAGTTTTCTTACTTTCTTGGGCTTATTAAAATGGGTATCAAAGATCAGTTAATCTACTACTGCAATAATTAGTAGTAGCATTTTTCAAAAACCATTTATTTTTGTTCTTGACGCCTTAAAATACAATTATAACAGATTTTTCGAAAAACTCAAAAAATTACTATCACAAAGCTTCCTCTAGGAGGAAGCAATAGTTTGTTGATACTTCAATCATATAAATACACATAAAATATAAAATTTAATATTGGACTATTTATTTAAGCATCTATTTGTATTATTTTAAAGTTATAAATGAAAAAATTTTTTAAATTTCTAAATTACATTTTCAAGATGAACCGCAGTACTCATCCGAGTTTACTTCGGTAAACTGTTATTATAGACGCATAATTTTATACTACGTATATCCCTGCCTCCAGAATATTCAATTCCTCGACGAACAAAACCGCGGAACATTCGAAATTTCCAAAAAGCCTTCCCAATCCCCGGAAAATATAATAAAAAGCGCTCCAGGGGTAGCAAATGGAGCCTCCACTTTCCGCTTTTGCAGTCAAAGGCAGGCGGCGGATCGAGTAAGGAAGTTATATGGCCGAGAATGAGCCCGGGAGCCGGTTGCATGCCGCTCCGAGTGTACGCAGCACGGCGGCGGGGGGAGAATATCGACGGAATCCGCGGAATTCGCCGAGGCCCTTTGAAAACACGCATGCCGACTTGGCGCCGGAAATTCCTTTTGATCAGCCGGGCAGTGCCGATGGAATGTCGTATATATCAATTCGGCCCAGTCGGCTTAGCTTTTGCAATCCTTTTATGCCGGACGCGCCGTTGAGCCGATTTTACGGCAAGGGATTCCCCCGCGGAATTGAATTTCGATTTTTCTCTGGCTTCCGGACAATTTTTTTTTTCGGATTGTCTTTATTGTTTGGGATGACTGGGCGAGATTCCGAAGCTTTTGTGCCAGCCTGCGGCAGTGGTGGGTTTTGGAAGTACTCCTCGATGGTATTTGCTTTTTGGGATGTTGAGGTTTAAGAAATGTTTATTCCAAACAAAACTATATTTTTATTTAGGGACTGAACATATGCTACAAGAGAAAACTCTACAAGCCATTAGTTCTGCATTACAGAAAAACAAAAGCGTGTAGAGCTTTTTTGTACAGGATATATCCGAGGCCTTGTATGTATCATTCAGTTTGTACTTTACAAGATGAATGATATAGCTGTCTTTCCAGTTAAAAATAGTTTTGGGCTCATTCATCTTTTCATAGGACGAAGAAAAGAAATGAAGTCTTTAACGAAAGTATAAAGTAGTTTCGAGTACGACTAACCTAGTGGGCTTCTCGGTAATATTTTTGCAGTCTTTTTTACATTCCTACCTCAAGCTGAAAGCGTAGCTCTATTTAACGTAGAATTGCGCATTAAAAATTCCATTGCTGCATGCCTCTGTGTATATACGGCGGGTATAATGATTTATTATGATTCTTTATATTTTTTTTTTAATAAATTCAATAAATACGGTATATTTCATAACAAATGCGAGCAAAAATTCGGCAGGTTCTTATTTAAAATTGCAGGAGGTTCAAAATTTAATAGAGGAAGGTGCTCCACCGGATGTAGAAGGTTTGCAGACCATCAAGGCCCCGATGTCTTCTCAAGCGTGTCTCTTTACTTTCTATTTTTTATTTCAAACTTCCCTGGCCTCTACCCTTCTTAACAAGATCTCCAAGCGAATTTATTCAGAGTACTGCCCTTTACCTTTCGCTCCATAAATTTGATCAAAGCTCGAGTGCACTTTACACTTTCAGCCCGCCAACGTTCAAATAGACTCTAGCCACATTATTACTATTTCAGCCTGCTTCATCAAGTTAGGCCAGTCATCGTCCAAATGTACATTTTAACGCGCCTCTGAAATTCGCCAGTCAATAATGAAACTTTTAAATTCCGAGAATTCTTTTCGAAAGACAAACGAAAGACTCCAAAACAGCGGGATCGCAAATAGAAAATGAATTGCCGTTTTAATTGCTTCGCTGACGGGCGAGATCGGGCGTTAATCAGAAAATAGTAAGACGGACCCTCGAGGCTGCGCATTTGTAAGGGTCGAAAGCAGGACGAGAGAGAGAGAGAGAGAGAGAGAGAGAGAGAAAACTGTAACAGAAGAAAAGCACCGAGTGAAAAAAAGAAGAGAAAAATGAGAGAGGTACCCTGGAGAGGATCGTACGCTTCTTTGGCTTCGCAAGGGAAAGAAAGGAGAGATCTCGAGGAAGATTGATTTTGCATTTATGCTCGGTCACTCGTTGTTAAATGTATGAGCGCCGAACTGCAGTCGGAGAACTTTATACTGTCTCTCACGCTTCCGGGCAAATTCTCGGCTGAAGATTTTATGGCTGCTCTCGCAAAATTTTCTTTCTCTTCGAGGGAACTTTTCGAACCGGAGGTGTTAACAGATTCGTAATTCGTTAAGATTCGTGGTTTTAATTTTTTCTTAACGAAGATATATGGAAATTTGATTTTATGTTTTTAATTTTGAACATTTATTCTTTTAATTTTGAAAAGAAAGGCATTTTGCTTCAGAAAACAATTTCAGATTGTAAATTACGAAAATAAATAATACAGGCAGGGAGACCGAAAATGAATTCTCCCGAAGCTTAAGGAGATTTGCGCGAATCCATGCAATATATTTAACGCAGCTTATTTTTTCGGGTAAACAAAATATAAAACTTTACACGATACAAATATTTGTACAAATAATAGAATAAAGATAGAAAAAGTAGTTTGCATTTTTTATTCCACATTTTCATTGTATTTATCTACTTCTTTCTCCAAAAAGCGATGTAATTTAAGAAATCCCCTCGTACTAAACAGAAAATCCAAGTTTCTTTTCAAACTCTGCAGCGTTACACGAGGCAAACTTTAAATTACTAAACAAGCAGATAGAGAACAGTGCTCAAAGGGCAGATGAATACTTATACAGATAAAGTAAAAGGATAATGAAAACAACCGCTGAAGGAAGAAATAAAGCAGAGAGAGAAAGGCCTGTGCCACTTCAGAGGTACCTCAAGATGAAAGAAAAGTAACGATGAACATGCGAGAGGACGAAGCAGGTAGAAAAGTTTAACGAGCACCTGGAAAATGTATAAAGAATAACGAGATCCGCCGGCTCGTAAATTCGCGAATAGACGGAGCGAGAACCCAAACAAGAAGAAAACTACTGAGGAGAGAGACAAAAAAAAACAGCTCCTCGAAATGCATGTGCAAGTCCGTCGACGTGCGTCAAAAAAAGTGGCCGAGAAAACAATAGGGCCGGGAAGAGGAAGCGGAAGCTTTTTCCAGCCCGAAAGGAATTCAATGCGCTGAATTTGATTTCGCTGCGAAAGGATCTCCGGCTTAAGGAGCGAGCGAGTTTTTAGAGCAGTTTCGCCTTTCAGACGGTTGTCGCCTTTCTTCACGGCCTCGTATTGTGCGTAAGTTGATAGCGCGAGTTTACTGAAAGAGAGACAGATGTGCTTCTCGCCTCTCGTACGATCGCGAATTCGCCCGATGCTCAGGATATTTAATTAAAGTTTCGAGTGAGGAATGTTTTACTTTCTGCTTCTCGCACGAAGTTGTAAGCTCGCTGAAATACGCTTCTCGGACTCTTGTTATTTAGAATTTCCTGGGAGATTTGTAGATTTTCTTTGCTAGTTTCTGATGTGAGTAAGGGAGTATGTGAAAATTGCAGAATAAGCAGTGAATAATTTGGACTTAAAGGTTTTATCTGACTTTGTTCATCATCGTTACAAATTTTTTTCAAGAAGTAAAATTGCGTTTATGGCATTTGTTTTGGACGAAAAATAAAAAAAAGATATGTATTTGTTGTTATTTATTTAATAATTCATTCTTTAATAAAGTTTATAAGAGCGATTTATTTTTAATGTATTATATTTGCTAATATCCATTCTGTTGGTTAGAATTCGCCACAGTTGAGGTTCTGAGCATTTCCATATTACCGTTTCCAGTACAATTTCTCTGCGGTACTATTATATGAGTCTGTCCAGCACTAGACGAGCGAAACTATATAAACTACACAGCTGTATAATTAACTTAAATATAAATCAGACATACATTACTGAATTTGTTGCTATCACTCCGAAACAAACTAAATAACTATAAAGGCTTAGAACTCAGCAATTAAAAGGAAAGCCGTTTGGATCGACAATATTATTGCGAATAGCAGCTTATTTTACTCGAATTTTCTAAAATAAAATAGTCCAATATTAGAAAATCGAGAAAACGGCAAACCAAGCCAATCAAAGTCCAAAGCGTCTTTTCCCGAAATTCCTCAATAGCCGACGGAGATCCTCCCCAAACCCTTCAGAGCATCGCCCCCAAAAGAACAGTGGCACAATTAAAGCGCGCGATGAAATTAGCTCCCCCGCCTCCCGGGAAGTGGGCCGTGTGTGTTCCAAGTCGAGCGAGCGTTTGGCCGAACTTTCCAATCTGCGAAAGTTCCGCGCTAAAATTCCTCGCGTCGTTTCCCCCCCCCCCCCTCATGCCCCCTGCCGATGCAGCAACGGCAGCAGCGGCGTAAATACTTTAAGTCGGCTGGAATTCGATTTGTTTTGGCTGAGTAAGCGCCGGAATGGACTTTTGCTGTTGCCTGTGTTGAATGAGTGTTTCGCGACGTCCGCGTCCGAGTGTTAAGGAGGAAATAAGCGCGGCGAAATAACTTGGCCCGCGGCTTCGGGAAGTTTTGCGCCGAAGGCTGAACGTCAAGCGCTGACGAACTTTTTAATCATACGAAAATAATTCATCGTCGAGTTTACTCTAGCGAACGGTTTCAGGCGTTTGGAAAAAGCTGGTCTAGTTAATTATTATTCTTTCCCAAAAGAAACGAATTCAGAAGAAATTAAATTTAATGGCACATTCAAGGTGTGACGTTGAATAAAAATATGAGTATTTTAATTTTTGTGACTCATTGAATAATTTTCATTATTTAGAAAGAACTTTTGTTGAGATTTATAGTCAATTAAAATCTTTGGTTCATGATTTTGCTTTAATTTTCCAATTCAGTGATTTATACATTTCTACAAATACACATTCTACATAGTTGGTTGAAAAACTTTGATAAACTCCAGTATTTTTTCCTGAAATTTTAAAATTTTTTCAGTATTTCAAAATCTGAATTATTTTTAGCATAGTAAAACGTGCTGTAGGGACGAGTAAAATGCGTCATGCTTTGAAGCAGTTACAATATTGCGTCATCAAAGAGCTTTTTACGAGTTACATGGTACTGCTATTAAAAAATCATTTAAAAATGATTTTTAAAAGATTTCGTTTAACATGTGCATTTTAGTTATAAACTAAAATGCTTTAAATAATCATATTTTAAAATTTAAGTAATATCTTTTAAATAAATTTTTTTTGAATTATGTAAAACATAGTTTGATTCAAAATGATGCAAAATTAAAGAAAATTACATTTCAGATATCGATGTCATCAAGGCTTTGCTGTATTACAGGCAACAAGTTCACAGAATTTTGGACTTTTGAACATTTGACAGAGTTGAATTTTATTTTAGTAATGATCTCAGACCAGAAATATTAATTTCTGGCCTGAGATCATTACTATAATATACATTTAAAAAATGAATTACAATTTCTTCTCGCATAGCTGCTTTCTACCTTCTATATTTAAATGAGCATATATAAAAAAATTAGTACAGCGTGTAAAGACCAATAAAAAAGAATTGCCTCTCCCGCGTAATAAAGTTTCGGGAAGAAAAATTCCGCGCCGTCGAGGACTATTATTCAACGTGCTGTGGTTGATAAAAGAAAACAGCGAAGCCCTCTCGAAATCCGCGGGACACAAGGGGGAAAAAGCACCAGCAGAAAAACTTATCGCTTAGGCATAATGGATCGAGAAACCGGCCCGATAATGAATCTCTTTCAGCCCTAGTACACGTCATTAAAGCTCAAAGCTCGAGTAAACAGCCAAGTTCACCATTATCAAAATAAAGGCCTCGGGGAATCACCGGTGTAAGTGGACTATCTCTCTCTCACTCTCTCTCTCTCTCCCTCTGCTCGGCGCAGAAATTAAATTAATGCGCCGCGGTGTGTTTTTCGGGTATATCATGCAATTCGTAATTCATGCGCGAATCCATTACTATACGATTAAATAATCGTCTCGTCGCCCGAGCCGAGTATTAATAATGAAAATTCGCAGCTGATTATGCGACCCAGTGTTTATTCAATTGCGGAACCTTCGCGGACGTGATGCACACATCGGACGCAGCGCTGCAATTGCCTTGTTTTCATGCGTGTCCGGCCGAGGACAATGGATTCGCGGATGGATTCCGAGATTTTATAATTAGGAAACCGAATGGAGAATTGATGCTGCCTTTCAGGAATATTGGCATAATGCTCAAGCTGCGGCGGCTTCCATTTACATATTTGTTCTTTGATTATTATGGATTGAATTCGTAGATTCAGGTTTTAAACTCGTTAAATTTGATTGAATATGTTTGGAATAGAAGAGACAGGCAGCGCATCGAATAATACGTTGCTAAAGATATTAGTGATCCTATTGAATATTTCATTTTAACTTTAGAACTGAATAGCCGAATCGAAAGATTATCTTTAAAATTGTCATTATATCAATTAAAATATTTGATTTCTGGATTCATTAAATTATTTTTTGATCGAATATGATGAATATGAATGTATTAAGGAGAGTCTTGCACGAAATATAGATTATATTTGCTAATTTTATATGTCAAATATTTCAGGTTTAATAATCTGATTGGTAATATTCATTAAAAAAATAATTGTTTAAAACATGAGAATGTTTTTTGTTTTCCATTCAATTTTAATTTGGAAGGTTTCATTTTCTTCCTTACTTAATTTCCGGGAGAGTTACCAATGCAAAAACTAGGGTATTTTCAAAACCGGTAAAGTTATATTCACTTGATTTGTCGTTAAATCTTCGATAAATCTATAAACAAATGAATATAACTTAACCGGTTTTGAAAATACCGCAGTTTTGCACTGGTAAAACTCTCCCTAAAATTGCATAAGGAAGAAAATGAACCCTTCCAAATTAAAATTGAATGAAAAACTAAAAACATCCCCATGTTTTAAAAAATTATTTTTTTAATAAACTATATCTGCATTTGTTGAATGATATTTACAGCTATTAAATGTTTATTCGATTCGCAGGGAGCACCTCTTTAACATATATTACCAATCAGATTACTAAATCTTAAATAGTTCAAATATAAAATTAGCAAATATAGTCTATATTTCGTGCAAGACACCCCTTCATTTAAAAAAAAGTCATTTAAAACGTCAACACGCCCTTCTGTACCTAGCAAGTATCAAAAACCATTCTTATAAAACACACCGGTAAACAGCGGTAAATTTACATAAAATTATATTAAAAACTTGCAATAACACTGAAAACGTGAATACTTTAATATAAAAATAAGAATTGAACATGCTTATCTGATGATCCACAATACTGACTTTTCGTCCCCCTAAAGATTAAAGGCACTGCTTAGAATTATTGTTAATAATGCCTTATTTGAACAAAATAAGAAAATATTTTTTAAATACGTTTCATAGGCCATTAAAGTGTTTAAAATCAAATTATTTTTAGTATCTCAATTGTCTAGGCAGTACATATAGAACTACTTTAAAATAAATTAGCCCCTAAAATTCAATTAAGTTGTCGATAATTAACATTTATAGTTATTGTAAAAGGATTACCGTAAATAATTTAGAAAACCCTACATTCGAATTTCCTTTCAAAATATAAGGCAAAATGTTCTAAACGTGCTCATTAGCAATTTAACGATAATTTAAGTACCCGAGTTATCTAACCGATCTCCAAAAATGTACCTGAAGGCGGCTGCATATCACCCTAGGTGGTCCTCCCCTCCACTCCGTCTGTACAAGGATTTCGGAAGATTTACCTACCGTTTCGCTCGCTTGGTGTCGCTAGCAACCTGCTGTCACGAAAAGGACGCTACGATGCTCAGTTCTAGTA